>CAUYPK010104980.1:0-117462 GCA_963574355.1 Loris lydekkerianus
GTTGTCCCAGCTAGTTGGGTGGGGGTGGCAAGCTATGGGTTTGAGCCCAACTGTTGTGGTTGCGGTTAGGTGTTACAAGCCACCACCATACGGGGGGGTCCTTTGTGTCACTCGGACTCAAAAAAAAAAAAAAAAAAAAAAGACCACTCTGAAAAAATAAATAAAAGCACATTTCAAGCAACCTAAAAACAAGGCAAAGTTATAATTTTCTTATAACGAAACATTTTTAAAATGGGCAGAGTAGAGACCCTCCACGTGAACAACAGAGCTGTAACAAGTAGAACCAATCCAAAGTGTGTCCAGGTCCAGTCATGGGGATCTAGCAGAGTGGGAGATGCAGGCGGGCCTAGATATCTGCCTGCTATTATTATTATTAAGTTAAAACTGTAATGCAGACCAAGAGACAAGCTATCAAAATCCCTGTCAGTACTCCGAATGCCTTATTTTGCTTCTCTTCCATTGCCTAAAGGAGCAGGAAGAAGGAAGTGGGGACAGCAGCTGTGTTTAGCCATTTAGAGCAGTGCCAGTTTGGGCTTCCCAGAAGCAGGCCACTGGGTCTGAGGCTCCCAACACATTTCTGCTTTGGTTCTCCTACCAGGAAAGAAGTATCTTCTCCTTGAGTGAAATCAGGAAATGTTGCTCATGCAAAAATGGAGATCTGCAGCTTGTCTTGTAAAATCTGAAGGGTCTGAGTTCCACACGGCAACAATGAGCACCTGGATGGGGCGCTCGCTCCAGGTGCCTCAAACTCTCCTGTTGCACTGGTAGGTTGAGGATCTATATCCCTCAGCCCCTTAAGTGATGTCAAGTCCCAGAAGAGTGCAGCTGCCCTCAGGTGACCCAAGGGCTTCATGGCCCTTTTCTCATTTGATCCAGGGCTTCTGGTTCTATCACACAGGTGAGGAGGCAAGGGCGCACAGTCACTGGGCCAGGGCACATCTAGCACAGGATCCAGGGCAGAGCTGTGTGGACCACCTGGTATGAACTCCAACCCCAATTCTGCCCTGTCAGAGCAACACTGTTGCAAAGTACCACAAACGTGATGTCTTAAAACAATAGACGTTTATTCTTTCACAGTTCTGGGGGCTAAAAAGTCAAACTCAAGCTGTTAGCAGGGCCACACTACTCCCTCAAGACCCTAGAAAAGGTCCCTCTTCTGCATCTTCCAACTCTGGCGACTCCAGGTGTACCTGGGCTTGGGCCAGCCTCGCTCCAGTCTCTACCTACCAGTTCTCACCTGGCTGCCTTCCCCATGTCTGTGCCTCTGTCCAAATCACCCTCTTCTTTCTAAAAGACACCATTCATTGGATTTAGGGCCCAATCTAATCTAGTATGATCATGTCCTAACTTGATTACATCTGCAAAAACCTTTTTTCCAAATAAGTTCACATTCCAGGTTCCAGAACTAGGACTTGAACATATCTTTTTGGATGACAATAATTAAACCCACTGTAATGGGTGACCCTAGGCATGGCCCTTCTGGTCTCTGGGCCTCAGTTTCCTCATCTATAACCTGAGGACCCTTCCAGCTGTGACAGTCTTGAGATGACAATTATAGTAACAGTAGTAAGAGTTAACTTGTATTTATAGAGTCCTTTCTATTCACCAGACACATGCTAAATGCTTGACATACTGATCACATTAAATCCTATGAAGTAGGATTACACCATTTTACAAACAGGAAACTGAGGCTCAGAGAGGTTTAGGTACTTGCCTGATGTTGCACAGCTAGGTTGGGACTCATGTTTGGGCAACTTTTTCATACATATGTCCTCTGAGGCTTGACTATCCTTTCAGCTCCTCTGGCTCTGGGCCTGAGAGGGTCTGGGTAGGGAGGAGGGCGGCACTGACCCATTCCCCCTCACAGCCCTTGGGCACCACACTGCAGAGCCAGGTCCTGCCGCTTGCCGGTTGCCAAGGCTCCTATCCTTAGAAAGCTCCGTGCCCCCTGACCTCTCTCCTGTCAGCAAGGGCAGACTTGTTTCCTCCATCTGTCTCCCATTAAGGCTCTGTCACTCAGACCCCTGATTTCAGCTCCCTTCTCTCTTCTTTCCTTGTCACTGCCCCCCACTGCCTGGCCAGCACAGCCCAGCCCAGCCCCTTCCTGCCACCCAGCTCCAGGGTTCCTCAGCACAATGGGGGTCCTAGGGATAAGCACCCAGAGCTCAGGCTCTGGCAGAGTCTGTCCCTGCCCCATGGGCCCTGGGGTGTTTAGGAGTCACTCTCACTCTCCAAAGTACAGAGGAGGATACTTTAATATATAAAGAAGTGTTAAAAATCAACAAGAAGCAAAACACCAATAGAAACATGGGCAAAGGACATGCACAGGCAAATCACAAACGATGAAAAACTGTCATCAAACATAAGGATACTCAGCCTCTCAGCTACCCAACAATGGCAGCAGGTAACACACACAGGACTTACTGCCCACAAGACTCTGTTCCGTAGCAATTCAACAAAACAAATCACAGAATAGTCGGAAGAAGTGTGTGTGCGCAAGCGTATGTGTGTGTGTGTGTGTGTGTGTGTGAGAGAGAGAGCATGTGAGCACATGTGTGCAAGCGTGTGTGAGTGCATGTGTGAGAGCATGTGTGTGAGAGAATGTGTGAGCATGTGTATGCCCATGTGTGTGAGTGCATGTGTGAGAGCCTATGTGTGTGCATGTGTGTGAGAGAATGTGTGAGCGTGTGTATGCCCATGTGTGTGAGAGCATGTGTGTGTGGCTAGGTATCATTCTTGAAGGCCATAGGTTGGGATGGTTTTCTTTTTCTTTCTTTTTTTTTTTTTTTGAGACAGTCTCATTATGTCACCCTCGGTAGAGAGCTGTGGCATCACAGTTCACAGCAACCCCCAACTCTCGGGCTTAAGTGATTGTCTTGCCTCAGCCTCCCAAGCAGCTGGCGGATGGGGGGTGGGGGGAGGACTATAGGCACCCGCCACAACGCCCAGTTATTTTTTTGTTGCTGTTGTCATTGTTGTTTAGCTGACCCAGGTTGGGTTCAAACCCGCCACTTGTGGTGTATGTGGCTGGCGCCGTAATCACTGTGCTATGGGCACCGAGCCAACCTAGGCTGGGATGTGAATGGTGGTGGTTTTGGGGTGCTGGGATCCAGAACTTTTATCTTCTTTGTACTTCTGGGTATTTTCTAACTTTTCTCTGGTGAGTGTGTCTTACCTGAGACTCAAAACCCTCCATAAGCCCCAGGAAGTAGACAGTCAGGCCCCATGCTCCTCCATGGTGGGGGAGCAGCGGGCAGACCTTAACCTCCCTCTCCTGGCTCATCTCTGACATCCTCTTTGCCATGAAGTCCACTTCCCTCCCCCGGGGCAGGGGCCCTCCCACGGCCTGGCTGCAAGAGTGGTCATTGACGATAACAGCAGCTTCAGCCTGAGTGTGTCCTTGTCCCATGAATTGCATTAGAATCTCTCAACAGCAGCTTTGGCCTAAGTGTGTCCTTGTCCCATGAATTGTATTAGAATCTCAACAGGCTGGTGGACTCGGTGGACTCGCCGGACTCGCGGGTGTCAGCCAGATCAGGACTCCCACATGCGAGTCAAGCTCAGCGAGGGAGAGGGATTCAAACCCAGAGTCTGGCTCTCTGCCTCTGCTGGAGCCTCCACAGGGGGCCTACACCTGCCTGTCCCGCAGGGGCACACTCAGAGCAGCAGCTCCAAGGTGGGGTGTCCTGGCCCCATCCCAGCACCACCATCTGCACCCCTCCCAGGAGGGGCTGCCAGCAGCAGGCCTGTCCCTTAAAAGGCCCTTAGAAGAAGTGCAGAGAGTCCCCCACTTTCATTTCCTTTTTTTCCCTTTTTTCTTATTTGGCAGAGTTTGTATAAAGTGAGATTTTTGGAAAACTTTAGCCATCCCCCACAAGGCCTATCTCTCTTGTCCATGGCCAGCCTCCAGCTCTGGCCCCTGGGCAGGTCCCAGGGACACCATGCAGGGGATGGGAGGCATGGAGCATGTTTCTGAAGTGCGTCTCAGAGCCACTGACTCCCTCCCCCCTCCCCTCCTGCTTGCATGTCTCCTGCCCTAGCTCCTTCCCTTCCTTTCCTTCTCCCCCCACACCCAACCCCACTCTGACCCCCGACTATAGAGACCTGGGGGTGTCACTGACCAGGAAGCCCAGCCTGCTTGGTCCTGTCTGGCCACAGTCCTCGTGCTGAAGAGTTCATGTGCTCCTGGAGGCCCTGCACTCTGTCAGCTCAGGAACAGGGAAAACTGAGGTGCCAGGAACTGGAGCAGAAGCTGAGTGTCCCCCTCCCTTACTCTATGTGTTCACCTAAGGAGCACCAGGCGCATTTGGGGGACCCCCAACCCCAGGGACCTCTGTGCCCCAGTGGACTGCCTGCTCCCCACCTCCCTGCACTGACCAGAAACCTGCCCTGTGGCCACCACGCCCACCTCCAACAGGAGCCCCCACCTCAGCCCTCACCCAAATGGTTCGAGGGGGCTCCTGGTGCTTGGTCTGGTTGTGGAGACCAAGTGAGCAGGGTATGGGCCGGGTCAGGCTAGCAAAGGTAGGGGAGGGTGCTAGGAGGTCTGAGCTTGCCCCACCGTTGGCTGGTAAGTGGGTCCCAGATCCCTTAGCCCAGAGATTCCCCATTTGACTTCTGCCGGTGTCCACCTGGTATGAGCCCCCAGCAGGCCAGCCCCAGGGACAGAGCTGCAGGGAGGGGATCTTGGGCCTCTGCCAGAGCAGGTTCAGGAGGGCTCAGACCCCTTGGGAAGGGGGGAGGGCAGAGGTGAGGTGGAAGGCTCCTTTGTGCTCCCTGGGACGCCTCCTCCACCCCCACTGCCCCTGCTTGGCAGAGGTGCTTGCGAGAAGAATCCTATCGGCCATCCGTCAGGGAGACAGAGTGGGCCCAAATGAGGGCTGCTTGAGGAGGGAGCCGGGGAAATTTGATCATTAAGAAACTCTCCTGGCTGTCTGGGGGAATTTAATTAAATTGCTGGAGAGGGCTGAGAGAGGGGCCACATCTGGAACCAATATGTGGGCTTTGATTTTTTTCCTTCTCTCTTTCCCTCTTGCCATCTCACTGCTGTAAAAGGGAATACAGCAGAGCCTTGAGTATCGGCGCCTCTGGGACAGAATTCCTGGCAGGGGGAGAGAGACAAGGCTGACAAAGACCGAAACCCAAAGATAGGGAAACCGCGATGGAGAGGCAGAGAGAGGCAGGAGAGCAGAGAGAGGACCCAGTGGGCAGAGGCCAGGAGGAAGAGGGTCTGGGATTCAGCCATGGAGGTGTCAGCATGAAGGGGTAGAGGTCCACTTTACAGACGGAGAGAGGAACTCCCCGGGACATCACAGATCTGCATGCCTGGCCAGCTGTCCTTCACGTAGCTAGCATTGATCAAGCTCCCCCCCTGCTTGGTGCATACCCCATGGAGGGAATCCTCCTGACACTCCTGGGTGTAGACACTATCGTTATCCCGTTCCGGAGTGGCACTGTGGATCTGGCCCTGGGCCTGTCTGGACACTGTCTAGACATGCTGTGTGGGTCACTTGGACTGTAATGACGTCATTTGGCAGCTGTTTATTTTGTGCTTGCTGGTGCCGGGCACTGGGCTAGGCTCTAGGGAGGCAGCAGTGTGGACGTCCGACCAGAGGCTCCTTTGGGATGTGCTGAGTGCTGGGGGTAGGCAGGAGCTGCGCCAGCTGAGCAGTCAGCAGGGGTTGCAGTGGGCTCTTCCCCTGCGATGAGTAGACAGAGAGGAGGTGAGGGCAGAGTGGTGGTGCCTCTCCCTGCCCCAGGCCCCAGGCTCCTGCCCCCATGGAACCAGAATGGGAATTTCTGGGTCTGGGAACAGATTGGGCGGTTTTCTGGCCTTGACTCCCAAGGCTGAGCCGCCTGATACTGGCCTAGTCCCTTCTTTTGGCTGGTTTCTGCCACATGAGCAACTGTGCCCCTGGACTCCAGGCTTACTGTTTCCTTTCCCAGGTCCCAAAGTGCTAGGCCCAAATGGGGTTCCCAAACCCTCATCAAGCCAGGGCTGCAAGGAAGGAAAGCAGTCTCTGATCTGGGTCAGCAACCTCTGGGGTAATTCTCTTTCCCCCCTAAGTCCCTGACACCAGTTCCTAAAACCCAACTCCAGCCTCCCACTACCTGCTTCAAAGCCAGCTGTGGCCCTGCAGAGATTCCCCTCCAAATGCGTCCTCAGCCCAGGACAACCTGGGGTCCTTTCCTGACCCCACCCTGTCTGGGTGACTGAAGTCCAGCCCTGCATTGGCCCTGGCACTTGAGGCAGACTGGCTATCTTCACTCTTCCTCTTTAGGCTCTGGCCCCCAGGGCAGGGCTGGCCAGCTCTACCTGGTCCCCAGTGTGGCCCCAGGCCCAGACCAGGGAGGGCAGAGGAAGGAGCTTGGGACCTCTTGGTGGAATGGATGTCCTGTGACCTTGACACATGCAGAGCAGTTTGAAACAGTAACTTGAACTCTCTGGCACAGAAGGGAAAGTGAGGCACAGAGAGACGAAGTAAAATATAGTAAAAAGTCCCTCAGCAGGGCCCCAGACCCTGGGAACAGGGTAGGAAGAGTGCTGGGGGTCTTTTGCACATGCTGGGTCACCTGCCTGGCCACCCCTAGACCCGGCCCTTCCATCAGTTGAATGCTGCTTAGCCTTCAAGGAGGGTGCTCAGTGCCTGTGCCCCACGGGAAGCCTCCCTCTGCCCCCACTCTCCCCTTGGTCTCCTGACCCCCTTGTTCATTCTCTAGCAACATGGACTCTACAGGCCGGGCTGTCAGATCACTGCTCTGTCCCCCTTGCCCCAGCCCAGTCCCCGGTCTGTGAAGGTGCTCACTTAAAACATGATGGTGAAGCTACTGAGCCCTCAGTTTAGTGCAGACTGTTTGTGAGCTCAGAGGGAAAAGCAGGCCAGGTCCTGCCCTTAAGCTCTGCTCCAGGTCCCAGGGGCAATAATGGTGGTGATAGTGGCCACTGCTGTGTCATGGACGTGTGCTGTTTAGTGGCTGGAGACCAGGTGGGCACCAGGAATGTACAGCAGATCTTGCTGCAGCCTCATAGTAACCCCATTCTTGTCATCAAGAAACAAGGTTTGGGGAGGCTGGGCGGCTGCCTGTAGTCACTGGGCTGTGAGAGGCAGAGCTGGAACCTGTCCTCAGAGTAAGGAGGCAGAGGTGCTGGCGTGGCCACCAGCCTGTGCCCTCTGGGAGTTGGAGGCTCCAGGACTGGGTGGCAGGAGGCAGGTGGGGGGGTGAGGATCCAAGGCCAGAGGAGTATCAAGATCTGGGTGACCAGATGGGGCGAGGGTAGCAGAGGTAGAAAGGATGCTTTGAGCCCCCCCCCCTCCAAGGAGCAATAACACTGGTGGCTGGGAGGACCCGCCAGACTGCGGTCCACGCGCCTGCAAATCTGAAACAAACGAACAGGGAGACTCCAGGTCCCGCTTGGAGGCCCTGACAGGGTGATGATATACAGATTTTTAAATAAATGTATCTCATTAGGGACGCGTAGTCTGGTGGGAGAAAAATGATGTCCTTCCCTACTCCGCCTCCCATTTCAAAAAAAAAAAAAAGGGAAAAAATTCAATGCTACAGCTAAAAAGGAAATTGCATTAATACAGATTGTTTTATTTAAAAAACCTTGACCTCAACTTCAAAAAAAGTCATTAGACATTCTCTTTCTCAAAGGCCGCCCGAGCGATTAGGGTTGGCCCTCTCATTTCTCAATGACTTACTGTTCCCCGCTGCTCTGCTCGGGAAGCGCGAGGGGTGGGAGTAATTTAAGGCTCCCTGCAGAAAGGTGTGTAAATCTTTGCGTGTCTAAAGAAACTTTACCAGACCACTAAGTCAGAGGAAAAGAAAACTGGAAGGGCCCAGAACCCCCCCCTCCCCACCATGCCTTTTTTCCGTTTTTTTTCCTTAGGAACTCTGATCTCTTTGATCGTAAAAATGGTCATATTTCACCCCAAAATATCAGCAATCAGCAAACTAAGGAAGTGGCAGCCCATGGGGAGTTTCGCCGCCGATTAGGCCCTTGGTTTAATTATTTAACGCCTGCCTGGATTGTGTGGGCTGTGAACACACCCTCCTGGCGAGAGTTCAAGAGTGAGTTATAAATAATAATAACTATTATATCCCCAATTAAGCCGGTGAGCTGAGAGCCTTGTCCCAGCCTCAGCCCCACCCCATCCTCAGCCCTGGCATGCCTGGTCCCTGCACGTGCCCCTCCCGGGCTGTGTGCAGTGGGGAGAGCCTGGCATAGCTGCACTTCACCGCAGAGTAATCACAGCAAGATGTTGCAGGGCCTGAGGCTCCGGAAGGCTTGGTGAGGCTCTGGGCTCCCCTAGGCCCCGGCCTGTGCCCCTCGCCTCAGGCGTCCTTCCCTGACTTCCCGCAAAGGAGAGGCAGGGGGGAGTGGGGGCAATTTGCCAGGAGAGAATTTGGAGAGCTGCAGTGTAGGGTGGGTCTCAAGTTTGGGCTTTTTTCCTCCCCTGAGCCTCAGTTTCCTCACCTGTAACAGGAGGGAGTTCTCTAGCATGGGGCATCCTGGGCATTGTATCTGTCCCAGAAGCCCATCCGAGTTCAGTCTACTGAGCTCAGGCTGTCATGGCCAGACCATGAGTCTCCTTGAGAGTCTCACCAGGGTTCACGGTGCTCACCCGGGACACACGGTGTACCGTGTACAGGTGGTCAGCAACTCTGTGGAGTGAATCATTCAGATTGTTTCCCATTAGTCTGTTTCTCTGTGAAGCCAGCTGCCCCCACAGCAGCTTGTCCTTTGGCCCCCAACCCAAATCTAGACCTGTGCCAGGGGCCCACCTTAACACTACCCTACCATTGGACAGGCACAATTCACTGGCTAGACATTCCTACTAGCTGGGTGTTGGTGATTATGACCACCAGCCATCTGACCAGATGGGATAATCATGTATGCGGCCCTACTATGTGCTCAGCTTCCCCTTGCTTCTCCTACGTAAGGCTCTGAGGACCCAATGGTGTGAAAGACAAAGTCCCTGGACTCACCTCTACAGTGTGGAGAGGGCACAGCAAGCAGCTTAAGGGAGGCTGAGGCTCAGAGAGGGAAATATACCACCCAAAGTCATACAGCAAGTCCACAGTGCAGCAGCCTTGAACCCAACCGATCTTCCCTATTCTCTCTACATTAGCTTTCTTGAAGCCTTTTTTCCACATCCATAGGTGATATGTACTAAATATTTTTCACACAAGGGGCTTGTGCTAGGCTTTTTATTTACATGGATCATTTAACTTGATTTTCATAACAACCCTGTGAGGAAGGGGCTATTATCACCTACGACATGCAGAGGAGAAAACTGAAACTCAGTGAGGTTTTAAGAGACTCAGTCAACGTCAGGCAGCTGGATAACATTGAACTATGCCCAGGATATATGAAATATTTAGAACAAAAACAGGAAAATAGAGAACCACGGGTGAGGAGAAAAGAGAAGCTAATACACGGACTTGACACCTGGACAGGTAGAGTTACTGTGATTATGTCTTAATATTAGCTCAGAGTTTCCTGGTAACCGAGGTAAAAAGGGAAATACAACAGGTTGCTCATTACTGAGTTTTGTTTTTTTTTTTTAAAGAGGATAAACTATGGGTTGGGCATGGTGGCTCATAGTTATAATCCCAGCACTGGGAGGCCAAGGTGAAAAGATCTTTTGAGCCCAGTAATTTGAGAGCAGCTTGGGCAACATAGCAAGACCTGATCTATACCAAAAAAAAAAAAAAAAAAAAAAATAGAAAAATGAGCCAGCTGTGGTGACATGTACTTGTAGTTCCAGCCAGTCAGGAGGCTGAGGCAGGAGGATCACTTGAGCCCAGGAGGTCAAGGTTGCAATGAGCTGTGATTATACCACAGTACTCTAGCCTGGCAATAGGGCGAGACTTTGTCCCTAAAAAGAGAGAGAGAGAGAGACTATAATTTTTAAGAGAATATTGATAACTCCCTAGTTCTTAATTCTCAGCACAACGGTTAGAAGCCTGACAAACTTACTGGGACACAGAGCTTATTCTCTCTGAGCCTCAGTGTCCTCTCCTCGCATAAGAGTTGTGAGGAAGCTTCAAGATAATGTGGGTTAGTACATCGCCTGGCCTATATTCACAGTAATGCTCATTACGTAGCAGCCCCTGCTGTTACAGAGCACATCTTTACCTTGGAAGGTACATCTGAAACATTTTCAAAGGGGCATAATATCTCAAAACTTCCAAGAGCTGAGAGCCAGCCAGGAGACCCCTAGGAAGGAAACTGAAGCTAGGAAAGCTTTGGACCCAAATGTCCTGTCCCCTGGGCTCAGCCATACCTTCCACAAAGTGAACTAGAGTCTGGGATGAGCAGGATGAGCAGGTCTTTAATGACAGCCTGACACAATATTTACAGAACACTGTGATCTGTCATGGTCACACCTAGTCACACCTGAGTCACTGTGGCCTGTGGCGTGTATGAGTCCCCAGATGTGCAGCAGTGAGCATGATTTAGCCTGTGTGCCATCCCTGCCCTGCTGATTTCAGGACAGGCTCTTGGGTGTGTGGCTGTAGGGGCTGATCAGGTGAACCAGAAGAGCTGCAGGATTCCATCTTGTCCTTAATTTGTTTTCCCATCTGTGAAATGGGCCTATTCCTTGAGTGATTGATGATGGTCAAGTGTCTTCCAGAAGTTATGAAGGTTGAAGAATGACACTCATACAACTCAATAAGAAATTTTTAAAAAAAGTTCCAGTGGTGGCTCTACACTCGTAGCACAGTGGTTACAGTGCCAGCTACATACACCAAAGGTGTCAGGTTCAAACTCAGTCCAGGCCAGCTAACCAACAATGAGAACTATAACAAAAAATAGGCATTTGTGGTGGGCACCTGAAGTCCCAGCTACCTGGGAGGCTGAGGCAAGATAATAGCCTGAGCACAAGAGTTTGAGGTTGCTGTGAGCTGTGACGCCACAGACTCTATGGAGGGTGACATGGGGAGACTCTGTCTCAAAAAAAGAAAAAAAAGTTCCAGTGGAAAAATGGGTAGTGCATATACCCAGTCAATTTTATAAATAAGTGGTTATTAAATTCCAAAGAAATTTACCTTTGGCAACAATTCAAGATATGCAGATTTGAAAAGAAAATGCCTTTTTGAAATTTAAAGTAAGTTATTGTGATAGTACCTGGTTGCAAGACACAGAGAAATGGCCAGGAGTAGAAATTGATACAACTCTCTGGAGGTCCTACGGCAATACTAATCAAAAGTCTTAAACTTCAGCAGAATCTTTGAGACAGCATACTGGTTTTCTATTTGTTGTAATAACACCACAAAACTGTGTTTTTAAACAGTACTAATTAATTAATTAATTAATGATTAATTAGTACTAATTAATTAATTAGTAATCAGTAATAGTAATAACTCTACTGCTGTTTTTAAACAGTACTAATTAATCAATTATTTAACTAGTAATTAGTAATAACTCTACCAAGCTATTGCCCTTGGTAGAGTGCCATGGGCTCACAGCAACCTCAAACTCTTGGGCTTAAGTGATTCTCTTGCCTCAGCCTCCCAGGTAGCTGGGACTATAGGTGACCACCACAATGCCTGGTTATTTTTGTTGTTGTTGTTGTCATTGTTGTTTAGCAGGCCCGGGCCGGATTCGAACCCACCAGCCTCAGTGTATGTGGCTGGCGCCCTACCCCCTGAGACAAATATATTATCTTACAGTTCTGGAAGTCAGAAGTCTGGGGAAAAAACCAAAGTACCCACAGGGCTGCATTGCTTTCTGGAGGCTCTAGGGGAGAATCCTCTTCCCTACCTTTCCCCTCTTCTCGAGGCTGCTGGTATTCCCTGACCTAAGGCTGCTCCTCCATCTCCAAAGCCAGCAATGTCCAGTGGAGTCTTCTTCACATCACATCACTCTGTCACCTTTCTCTTCCACGTTTAAGGCCCCTTGTGATTACTACATGGGGCTCAGCAGGTAATCCAGAACAATTTCCCTGTCTTAAAGTCAGTTATCATAGCAGCATCACTGGCTTCTAAAAAAAGACAAAGAAAAAGAAAAACAAAATAAAGGCAACTGATAGGCAACCTTAATTCCATCTGCATCTTTAATTCTGTTTTGATACATTCACAGGTTCCAGCGATTATGATGGGACCATCTTTGTGTGGCTATTACTATATCTGCCTACCATATCCAGATATCCCATTTTCTATTTTATTTATTCTAAAGAAAGTAACTATGGGTGCATAGCAAAATGGAGTAATGTATTTCTAGGCTTTGATTAAAAGTAGTGGCAGATAAACTACTTAATGACATAAAAAGCAGGTTATAAAATAGTAGGTACAACACGTTTCCACTTTTATAATACAAATAACTATCTCCATCTATCTAGATATGTAGCTATAAGCTAGAAAGATAAACTCTAAAATTATTTCTTGGCTTATTTTCTTTTTCTCTCTTTTTTCTTTTCTTTCTTTTTCTTTTTCTTTTTCTTTTCTTTTCTTTCTTTCTTTTTTTTTTTTTTTTTTTTTTTGAGGCAGAGTCTCACTTTGTCGCCCCCTGGTAGAATGCCATGGCGACATAGCTCACATCAAACTCTTGGGCTCAAGCGATTTCTTTGCCTTTAGCCTCCTGAGTAGCTGGGACTAGGGTCCCACCACAACACCTGGCTATTTTTTAGAGACCAGGTCTTGCTCTAGCACAGGCTGGTCTCAAATACACGAGCTCAGATGATCCACCTGCCTCGGCCTCCTAGAGTGCTGGAATTACAGGCATGAGCCACCACTCTTTTTTTTTTTTGCAGTTTTTGGCCGGGGCTGGGTTTGAACCCACCACCTCCGGCATATAGGGCAGGCGCCCTACTCCTTTGAGCTACAGGCGCCGCCTGAGCCACCACTCTTTTCTTTTTCTTATTTTATTGCTTTTTCTAGGGCTTCCATTCAATATTGAATAAATAGGATTATTATCTCTAACCCTTTTCATTAAACCAACTTTCTTTCTTTTTTTTTTTTTTTTTTGAGACAGAGTCTCACTTTGTTGCCCTCAGTAGAGTGCTGTGGCATCACAACTCACAGCAACCTCCAGTTCTTGGGCTTAGGCGATTCTGTTGCCTCAGCCTCCCAAGTAGCTGGGACTACAGGCACCCGCCACAATGCCCGGCTATTTTTGTGTTGCAGTTTGGCCGGGCCGGGTGTGAACCGGCCACCCACGGTATATGGGGCCGGCGCCCCACTCACTGAGCCACAGGTGCTGTCCAAACCAACTTTCTTTTCTGATGCATTGAATGGGTACTGTGTGACAGGGCCCTTTAGGATTAGGATATAGGTGATTTTCATTCTCTTCATTCTACTTAATGCTTTCTAAAATCTCAACAATAAGCACATTACTTCTGTAATAAGAAAAGTTAACTTTTTAAAAAAAACGTGAGTTTTCTTTTTTTTTTTTTTTGAGACAGAGTCTCACTATGTCACCCTTAGTAGAGTGCCGTGACGTCACAGCTCACAGCAACTTCTAACTCTTGGGCTTAAGCGATTCTCTTGCCTCAGCTTCCTAAGTAGCTGGGATTACAGGTGCCCACCACAAGGCCCAGCTATTTTTTTTTTTTTTTTTCCCAGCTATTTTTTTGTTGTAGTTGTCATTATTGTTTGGCAGGCCTGGCTGGGTTCGACCCCTGACAGCTCTGGTGTATGTGGCTGGTGCCCTAGCCGCTAAGCTACAGGTGCCGAGCCAAAACCTGTGAGCTTTTAAAACTGGGGCAAATATGTATTTTTACTGAAGGCCAAACCTAAGATCTCGTCTCCCACAGAGCCACCAATTAACAATCAGCTCTTTCTCTACAGAATCCCTCTCTGGGGAGCAGGAACCCTCTCAGCTTCACCTCTCTTTCTCTCTAAGCTCCACACCCAGGTGCAATAACCATTGGTTGAACTGAGAGGTTCCAAAGCAGAACCTATTTACCCTTCATCCCCCACACTGGCATAGCGTCTCTGATTTGTCTAAATCATTGTGGAAATTACTTATTTTTAGCCATATCCTTTTGGGGGAATAAGTCCCTGAGTTCTGCTCTGGGTTAGCTGGAGCATCCCTGGGTGTATTTTCAGGCTGGCTCAGGACTGAGCTTTGGTGTAGCCCATCCCCTTTGCCCCACCTGTCATGCCTCTGTCACCACTTCTCTCACCCCTAGGATTAGCAAGGGCAGCAACAACTCAATCACAGCTACAATAATAATGCTAAATTCACAAGAACCCTTTGGATTCATTTCTTGATTATCTCCATTTCACAGATGATGGAGCAGACTCAGAGAGTGTGAGCAAGTGAGTATTTGAGGCCACTCAGTTAGTAAATGACAGTAAATACGTTCTTACCCTTGTCCCTGCAGCTAGAGTCCGGGTTTACCTTTACTGTCTGCCTTTGAATGCACATTAGGTGACAGATGTCCTTTTGTTATACATTAGTTTATTTAATCCCCCCTAACAGTGTGTTGAGGCATGCAAGGGAAAGAGGCCAAGTAGATTGCTCCAGGCCACTGAAAGGTCTTGATTTGACCCCAGGAAGCTGGCCAGAGCATCATCATCCTACAGAGAGGTAGGATATGATCTCTCAGAGTGTAGAATGAATGAATGCGTGAGCCACTGTGACTTCCAGACCCCCTGAGTGACCTTAATATGGCACATCCCAACTCAGGGCCTCACATTATTGATCTATAAAACCAAAGGGCTCGTGCCAAACAATTCTAGTGGTTCTCGCAGCTCTAGAAGAGCTTGTTTTTGCCTTTGTTGCCTCAGCTTCCCCATCTGTCATCCAAGGGAGTGGGACCTAGATGATCTCTCAGGCCCTTGCAAGCTCCGCAGGCTGCTGTTGACAGAACCCTCCCTGTCTTCTAGACCTGCAGTCCCCAACCCCCAGCTGCAGATGTCAGTGGCCTGTTAAAGAACCCGGCCACACAGCAGGAGGTGAGTGGTGGATAAGCAAGCAAAGCTTCATCTGTCACCGTCTCCCATCATCCCCAGATGGGACCATCTAGTTGCAGGAAAACAAGCTCAGGGCTCCCACTGATTCTGCATTATGGCAACCTGTATAATTATTTCTTTCTTTTTCTCTCTTTCTTCTCTTCTCTCCTCTCCTCTCCTCCCCTCCCCTCCCCTCCCCTCCCCTTCCCTTCTCTTCTCTTCTCTTCTCTCTTTGACAGAGTCTCACACTGTTGCCCTGGTTAGGGGGCCATGGTGTCATCATAGCTGATAGCAACCTCATACTCCTGAGTTTGAGAGCAATCCTCTTGCCTCAGCCTCCAGAGTAGTGGGATTACAGGCACCCGCCGGAATGCCCAGCTACTTTTTCTACTTTTAGTAGAGACAGGGTTTTGCTTTTGCTCAAGCTGGTCTCAAGCTCCTGAGCTCAGGCAATCCAGCCGCCTTGGCCTCCCAGTTTGCTAGGATTATAGGCACGAGCCACCTGCCTGGCCTCATTATATATCACAGTGTAATAATAACAGAAGTAAAGTGCACAGTAAATGTAATGTGCTTGAAGCATCGAAAACCACCTCCCCCCCTCTTCCACCTGTGGAAAAATTGTCTTCCATGAAATCAGTCCTTGATGCCAAAAAGGTTGGGGACAGCTGTTCTAGGCCACAGGCCCAGGACTTCACCTGCCACAGACTCCTCACAGTGTCCAGGCTGAGGGTTCATTAGGTCCCTCTGCAGAGGAGGAGCTGGGCTCACAGAGGGGAGGTGACACGCTCCAGGCCACGGAAGCACACGGCACTGCTGGGCCTAGAGCCTGGTCTCTGACACGAAGCTATCACAAGCACTGGGCACAGCCTCCACTTGGTGGGCTGTGTTCTTCCTGGGGTAAAACCCCCTGCTCTGTGGCCTTGCTGGGTGTTCTAGCAGGGCCCTCCCAGACACCCTCCAGAGCCAAGTAGAAGCCCCACCCTGCTTAGTCCCTCAGAAAGTTGTTCAGCCACACCCTGTGGGCAGCGCTAGGGATTCCCTGGGGGCAGGGAGGCTGCTACCTCTTTGCCAGCCTTGCTCCCTGGACGCTCCTTGGGGCAGACTTCCAAAGAAAGCCAGCCCCAGCATCTCCAAACCCTCAACCTACCCATGTGGCAAAATCACTCTGGGGACTCTTGGCCTCATTTTAGGGGTGATTCCTTTCTTTTTTCTTTCTTGCTTTTCTTTTCTTTTTTTTTTTTTTTTTGAAACAGAGTCTCACTTTTGTCACCCTTGGTAGAGTGCTAGGATGTCACAGCTCAAAGCAACATCAAACTCTTGGGCTCAAGCGATTCTCTTGCCTCAGCCTCCCAAGTAGCTGAGACTACAGGCACCCACCACAACGCCAGGCTATTTTTAGAGAGAGGTCACCTTCTGGCTCAGGCTGGTCTCAAACCTGTGAACTCAGGCAATCCACTGGGCTCGGCCTCCCAAGTGCTGGAATTACAGGGGTGAGCCACCGCGCCCGGCTCCTAGGGGTGATTCCTTTCTAAGGAAACTCCCAAAGAAATGACTCCTGCGGAACCTAAGGCTGCTGGTCTGCAGGTTTGGGTGTGTACACAGGGTGGGCTTTCGGTGTGGGAGCCCATTCTGAAGGCCTTCTTCTGGTGGGGTGGTTTGGTGAGACTGTATGCCTCCGTGGTGAAGGCAGGGGACTGAGGGACAAGCAAGGAAGCAGTTATCCTGGGGAATGACCCATGGCACATCTTTTCTGTGTTTGAAAAACAAAAGCAAGAGCGGCCACCCAAGTCTGCCTCTCTCCTGTCACCCATTTGTCAGTCTGGCTGTCTTCGGTCTATCCTGTGTGCACACTAGGAATTCTGGAGAGAAATTCTTTCCCTCAGCATAGTTTTCCTTGGGGAGGGCCTGGGGCATCGCGGGTGTGGGCACCGGGCTCTGGTCGGGAGAGTCGCATATATTCCAGAAGCTCGAGGATGCGCAGCTTTCTGGGGGGGCAACCTCGAGGCCACGTGGAGTGGGCAGGTCCAGGTGGACGTCCATCCTGAGCGCTGGGGGCGTAGCAGGCAGTGAGGGGGGGTTGGGAGTTTGGTGCTCTTCCCTGCCAACCATCTCAGAGTCGCTGCTCCCACCTCGGGGGGCGCGTTTAAATGGAAGAGGGGGCGCCAATTCCTCCTCTGTCGCTTCCCAGACATTTGTTGGGGGATTAAAAACAACAACAAAACAAGAAACCTCCCACTCCTTAAAATGTGGGTGGGGGGGGTGAGGACGACACCCTCCCCCTTGCCCCTCCCACCCCTAGCCTCGGCGGGACTCCGCTAGGACCCCCTCCCGCAGCCAGCTAGGAGGGCCAGGCGGGGAGGCCGGGGCGAGGAGGAGGAGGGGAGGAGAAGAGGAAGGCGGGCGAGGTTTGCTTCTAGAAGGGGCGTGTGGCCCGAGAAGTCTGTGCCTTAGCAACTTGGGAGCGAGCGGCCGAGGCAGAGAAGAGGAGGGCAGAAAGTTTGCTTCCCCCGACGTCAGCGCCGGGCGGGCCGCGGCGGCCAAGCCAGGAGGCGGCCGGGAGCGGGGCCGAGCGCGGGGCGGCCGGGGCGCGCCTGCTCCGACCCGCGCCTGCGACCCCGCCTCGGGCCCACGCCCGCGACCCCCGCCGGCGACCCGGGGCCGCTCGCGGGCATGGACAGCGCGGCCGCCGCCGCCGCCTTCGTCCTGGACAAGCCGGCGCTGGGCCCCGGGCCGCCGCCGCCCGCGCTGGGGCCCGGCGACTGCGCCCAGGCGCGCAAGAACTTCACGGTGAGCCACCTCCTGGACCTGGAGGAGGTGGCGGCGGCCGGGCGGCTAGCGGCGCGCCCCGCAGCCAGGGCCGAGGCGCGGGAGGGCGCGGCGCGGGAGCCGTCCGGGGGCAGCAGCGGCAGCGAGGCGGCGCCGCAGGACGGTGAGTGCGGGCGGGCGCGGGCCGGCGGCCGTGGGAATGCAGCGCGGGGTCGGGGGCCGGGGCCGAAGGAGCGAACGCGGAGTGGGCAGGAGTGCGAGGCGCTGGGTCTGCGGGACCTCGGGGTGGCGCGCGGAGGCTGCGCGCCGACGGGGCGCAGGAGGAGACGCCGCGGAAGGAAGCTGCCACAGCCGTCGTCGGGGTGTGTGTCGGGGACAGGGTGGGCTGCGGTGGACTAGACCCCTCCACTGGGGAAGGGACCTTCTCTCGGCCAGAGCTATAAAAGACAGGGTTGCCCTGCCCGCGCGCCCAGCGCTGGAGGCAGCCCTCGCCGCCCCACTTCCAAGTAGCTTGAGAAACCGTGTGATTATTGCCACGTTACAGCTGGGGAGACTGAGGCTTCCGGGGAAGAACCCCGCACCCTGCCCAGTGACCGCCACGCAGATGCTATTGGGGAGCAATATGGGTTCTGTGACCCGTGACGACGCCTACCCGCCCCCACCCTCCAGTTTGCCCAGGGAGCAGCTTCCGAGAGGGAATGGCCAGCTCTGGAGAGCCAGCTAGGCCTCTCTTCCCCTGCGGAGGTTAAAGGTCATCAGGAAGGGGCTTTAAAAACAAACAACCCACCCAAGTGGCCTTTTCAAGAAGTCACACAGGATGGCAGGATCCTGAGCCCTGGGTAAGAAGGGGGTGGGGGAGAGAGCTGGAGATGAAGATAAAGCAAAGGTCTTGGCCCTGGACAGTTTCCATCGGTCGCAGCAGGGATGGGGGGAGCGCAGAGTCCTGCCTTCCTTCCACCCGTGCAGGCATACCCTGAAGAGGGCCAGGCAGCCTGAAACCAGGCCCCTGTCCCCTAGGTCTGGGGACTAGGCCTGCCTCCTGTGGGCTCAGGGGCCCTAAACTGTTACCACCTGACTCCAACAGCCTTCCTACTGCCCCTGGGGACCCCACCCCCCACACCAGCCTCCAGGTCTCAGGGGCACCCAGGCTTCTCAGACGAGGGAGCCTGTTCCTCTGTGGGGACACCCCGGGCTTGCCTGCCTTTCATAAAGCACCTTCCCAGCACAGCAAGATGCCAGCTTGCAGGGAAATGAGGCCATTGCCCCCACAGTGGCATCTGCCACCAGCCAGGCACAGGGGACTGGGAGCTAGCCTAGCCCTCGGTGTCAGCATGGAGTGGGCAGATGGCACTGGGAGCTGGGTTTAGATCCCCAAAGGAAAGGTGGAGGGGGATGGCCAGTTTGGGCCAGTGATAAAGCTGTGTGTGCTCCGTGTTTGTGGTGGGGGGACACCCTGTTAGCCCAAAGTCACTGAAGGACCTCAATTGTCTCTAAGCAGGAGCCCCTCTTTTGGGACAGATTTTAGGGAAGATGAACAGAGACTAGGGAAGGGGAGAAGACGAAAACAAGTTGAAGGTGAAGAGGAAGGAAGGAAGGAGGGCAAAAGAGAGGAGTAAAAGGGATAAGGAAAGAAAGGGGGAGGCCAGGCCCCTCGGCTCACCTCTGAGTCTGGGTCTGCAGGCAGAAGGTATGGCTAGGAGTGTTGGACAGAGGCTGGTTTCCTGCTCTTCCTGAAGGTCACATGCCCCATTCCATTACCACTTGTTGTGGGTTCCCACATCCCAAAGGCTCCAAAGGTGGGGAGAGGGACCTCTCTCATTCTGGGGAGCCCCGCTGACACTGTCAGAGCCTTTGGATTGTAGGCCATCAAACCTTGGGTGCCAGGACTCAAGACCCCGGGCCAGTGGATGTGGCCTTTGGTGTGAAATTGTCCTCCAGTCCTGGGCCTGCAGGAGCCCTGGCCCCTCACCAAGGATTCAGACATGCTTAGAAGTGGGTTTTCCTGCAGCTTCTAAAGGTGTTTCTAAGTCCAAAGAAAGAGACTGGCCTGGCAGCAGGAGAGGGTGCCACCTATGGGAAATAACAGTTAATGGGGAAACTAATGAGTTAGAAAATTGACATGTGCTCAACCTGCGAGGTTAGCGGGCTCAAGTTGTTTTTTTTTTTTTTTTTTAATTTGAAATTCTTTTGTTTCACAAAGGCACCACTGGATATAGCCTATTCTTGCCAATGACTTTGTAAGACCAGGCTCCCGCCAGAAATGGCCAGGAAGGCTGTGGCTTCGCCAGTGACTCAGAACCAACCCTGGTCTCGGGTTCCTCCCAAATCAAATGCTGAGGGCTGTGCTGGGCGCTGAACTTATGCCAAGCACGTTAGGAAAATAAACCCTCGTTTGCTGCCTTTGCAATGACTTACAACAAAAGAAACCACATTAATAACTGAGATTTTCTTTAAAGCATTCCCTCCTGTGGGCAGGGCGGAAGTAGGGACGTGGACACGCTGTGAAAACAAACAAAGCCCCTGGGCCAGGGGAAGCCTTGTGGCCACTGCTCAGGGCTGGTGCCTGTTTTGGAAAACCCCAGGATGCACTAGAGGAGAGACTGAGTGGATCCCAGGTGGATCAACTTTTCATAGATTCAGGATGATGAGGTGATTGGAGTTGAAGGTACAAGATGAGCCAGGGTGGGCAGCAGCCCAGGGTAGGGAGTGGGCTGAGCTGCATCTGTTAATGGGGGTGAGTCAGGTTGGGGCAGAGGGCCTGCCCCTCCCCCTGGCCAAAACACAGTGGGTAGGTTGGGCCACATGCAGGGCCTGAGGGACCATTGAGTTTGAGAGACTGGCAAAACAAACCTACCTTCAATTCATTTTTGTTGTAAAAATACCTAACATACAACTTAGCATTTAACCATTTATAAGTCTACAGTGGCATTAAGGTATAAAGTATAAGTGACAGTCACGCTGTTGTGCAGCCATCATCACCATCTATCTCTAACATTTTTATCATTTCAGACTGAAACTCTGTACCCAATAAGCACTAGTTTCCATTTCCCCTCCCCCAGCCCTGGGCCCCCACCCTTCCACGTCTGTCTCTATGGATCTGACCCCTCTGGTGCCTCCTAAACGTGGACTCACATACCATTTGTCTGGCTTGTTTCGGCCTAGCATAACGTCCTTGAGGGCCATCCATGTTGTAGCATGTGTCAGAATCTCCTTTTTAAGGCCGAGTGATATTCCACTGTATGGATGGGCCACATTTTATCTGTTTTTTTTTTTTTTTTTTTTTTTTTTTGAGACAGAGCCTCAAGCTGTCGCCCTGGGTAGAGTGCTGTGACGTCATAACTCACAGCAACCTCCAACTCCTGAGCTCAAGCGATTCTCCTGCCTCTGCCTCCCAAGTAGCTGGTACTACAGGTGCCCACCACAATGCCGGGCTATTTTTTGGTTGCAGCCGTCCTTGTTATTTGGTGGGCCCGGGCTGGATTCGAACCCACCGGCTCAGGTGTATGTGGCTGGTGCCTTAGCCGCTTGAGCCCGAGGCACTGAGCCATTTTGTTAATCTCTTAACCCTTTGATGAACACTTGAGTTGCTTCCACCTATTGTGAGTATAGTTAATATGAACTTGGGTGTGCAACTAACTGTTTAGATCCCTTCCTTTAATTCTTTGGGGTATATATCCAGAAGTGGAATTTTTGGATCACAGGGTAATTCTGGGTTTTATTTTTAAAAGAACCGTAATACTGTTGTCCACAGCTGACTTTAGTTTTTGACTAGCCTCCCAGTAATGATTCTGAAATGGGTCATAGGCCCGAGTGGCCTGCCGAGACTGGGGGGGCCCCTGCATGGAAGGAAAGAGAAGGGATCCTTTGGTTGGAGCCTTTGACAGACAAGCTTGATCTGCTTCCCTCCCCTCACCTTCCTTTCCCCTTGTCTGAGTCCTACTGGGGACAGAGTCACATGGTACTGCACCGGGGGTGGGGGCACCTATTAGGGGAGAGACCTGGTTTTTGCTGCCCTCTCCATGTGTGACCTTGGGCAGGTCATGTCCCTTCTCTGGGCCTCTCAGTCCCCCCTGAACAGTGGGAGATAGCACACAGGTTTCCCTCCTGATTGTGGTCCTGACTTGACCCAGGCCTGGAAAAAGCCTGCAGTGGACTTTCTTCAGGGATGTGGAGTTTCTGAGCCCGGATCTTACCTGGAACTGGTGCCTGAGCCCTCAGACCATGACCGTGTCTCTCAGCAGTGCCTGGGGTACAGGGAGAGAGGAGGCCCGAGCAGCCCAGAGCTCAGGAGCCTTCAGTTTGGGAGCTGCTGGCCCTGCCAAATAGTGGTAGAGTCTGCACCTCTGGCTTTTTGTCAGCAGGGAGGGCACTGGATGTTCAGTTCATTGTCATGGTTACAGAATGGTCGTGTTTCTGCATTCATTAGATCGTCTGGATGGAGCTTGGGGGCCAGGTACAGGGACCTGGGACGGGCTTTGCCTTCTCTGTGGACCGAAGCTCAACATGCTGGAACCATCACTATTCCTTCTGGAAGGCTCCAGAATAGTAGCTTTGGAGCAGTTGTGACAGTGCCTACTTGCATACCACCCTTGAGGCTTAGTATTGCCATCTGTGGAATGGGAACAAGGGGCTGTAGGGAGCCCTGCGTGGTTGTGAGGTGCTCAGAACCATGCCTGGCACACAGTAAGTGCTTAGTGACCACCTTGTGAATCAGGGAGGGCTAGCAATTGCCATCCCTATATTTTGGAAGCCCAGAGAGGCAAAGCAACCTGCCAAGATTGCACAGCTGGGAAGGAAGGGGTAGGGTTTTTTTTTTCCATCCCCTGTCCTGGCCTCTCTCTCCTGTGCAGTTCTGTGTTTAGGCTGAAAAGTGAGGGAGGAAAAGCCCTGCCTGATCACTGGAAGACTCTGGCTAAGTTTGTTTAGGGACTGAAGCAGGAATGGGCCTTGAAGGACTGCATGGAGTAGGGCTTTGCGATGGACCCAATGCATGTGTTAAGGATTTCTGAGTAGGTAGAACAGAAAGGACAGAGTTTTAGTGGCTTGTCCTGGGCAAAGACGTGAAGTCAGGCTGGATGTGGCAGAACCTGGGGCTTTCGTGGTTTCCTGGGATAAAAGGACAATGGCTGATCCAGAGTGGACACAGACCTTGAGGGTGATCTAGGGGAGCCAGTCCTTTCCTGAACACATCCTACAAAAGGGACACCAGTACCTGCCCTGGGAGGGAGGCTGTGGGCATGGAGCAGAGGGACACAGCTGAAGAAGACGTGAGGGGACACAGTGACCAGGACCACTGGCAGGTGCAGCAGCCCTGTGCTTATTGCATGTAGGCTGGAGCTTCTCAGGCCTCACCCTAGTTGTCTTCCCACCAACTGTGTGAAGTTGATCCTGTAAGTATCCATACCCATTTTATGGAGTGGAAAACAGGCTCAGAGGAGCCACGGTCACACTGCTCCCATCCCTGTGGGATTCCAGCACAGGCCTTCCTGTTCTAAAGCCCCTGCTTCCACCACTGTCCAAAGCCACCCTGGGGACCCAGGAATGTTGGGGCATCCTATCCAGGGATGTCCACCCCCAGGCAGGTGTGGGCTGTATTCAAGGGGTCATGAGATGGTCAGGGAAGGAGTCTGCTCAGTATCCTCAGCAGCCTGGGTCACAGGTATGTCAGCCCTGGAAGAATGGTCTCCCCCTCTGAAGACCTGTCTCCAGCTGCCTAGACCTGGGAGAGCTGTGGAGGGTCCCTGTCTCTGTGGAGTAGCCATAGAACAGACTCCTTCCCCTCCTTGTCCAGTGTCTGTGCTCGTTCATTCATTCATTCATTCATTCGTTCTACATCATGTTCTGGCTCCTACTATGTGCCAAGCCTTACGCGTGTGGTTCCCAGACTTTGAGTCAGTGAGATTTCCAGCAACTTAGAGGAACTGGCATAGAGTGGGCAGCATTAAAGGTTTGCCAAGAAAATCCACCTACTCACAGCAGCTGTCATTGTGTCACCCCTACCCTTTCATCCAAAAAAGAACCTTTTAGCATCTTCATCTTCAAGAAAACAAAAGTTCTCGAAACCAATTAACAAAAAACTCAAGCATGGCCCCTATTTTTCTCATTTTGTGGTAGGTCAGTGCAAACTCTGTCATAGGCTGGCATTTGGGAACCACATGGTGGTCTGGCTTTCCCAGACTCACAGGCACAGAGACGCACACAGGCCCACACCCCCTGCGCCACACACGCGTGCACACACATGCACACAGACCCATCAGAGGGGCTGGGGCTGGCGCATAGACAGCAGATGTACCCCGGCACAGGCCAGGGGTTAAGTGCCTTTTCGAGGTGGTGAGTGGGAGGGAACCGTGGGAGCTTCCTGTTTGGACAGAGGAGGCAGGGGCAGTCATTCCTCCCGGGTCCCACACTGAACACAAGAAGAGACTGGGTGCCTGTCCTTCAGCGTCCTGACGTGGGGCAGGGGGCAAGTTGCAGAATGTCCCAGCCTGGGAGGGCCAGAGCTGGCTGCAGCTGCCCAAGAAGGGGCCTGTGGCTTCTGTGGCATGTGGGCTTGCTAGGCGCTGAAGGAGAGCCCATCCTAGCTGGGACCCAGGGGCCAAGGCGTCTCACCCTGTCCTGGGAATAAAGGTTGTTAAAAGACAAAAAAAAAAAAAAAAAAAAAAAGCGCTACTTCCCCGTTGCTCTCGCTGCCCTGAGCTGGCGTCCGGCTGCGCTGCTCTGTGTCCTTCCTGCATCTGGGAAGCTGTTTGTTCCCAGCTGGGCTCTGGGGGGCCACTGTGACAACAGGATAGGTCCCCATGGGGCTCTTTTCCAGTAATATCTTTTATTGTGTCCTAAAAATGAAGCAGGCTCTGGAAGATACTATTTTTGGTGTCTCTTTGTGATCATTTCTGCTTTTCTGTGTGTGGGATGGGCAGCTAGAACCTTCCTGCCAGGGAGTGTGTATGTGTGTGTGTGTGTGTGGGGGGGTGTTGGGGATGTAAGGAAGTAGCAGGGGTTTCAGGACCGGGTGGCAGGGGCTGTCAAGATTAGTCTCTGGAGAAGTCCCTGAGGGTGAGACAGTGAATGAGAAGGAGGCCCAAGGGCTATGAGGCCTACAAACTTCCACAGAGGGACCCTCCACCCCAGAACTGAATGAGCACCTCAGTTGCTCGAGATTCAACAAGGTGAGGGCCTGTTGCCGCCTGTGACACTGCTGCCCAGGAGGCAGTGAGAGGAGCCCCAGACTAGGAGTCAGGACATCGGGGTTCCCTCCTTAGCCAGCCCTACAATGTAGGACGTGTCCCGCTGCCAGTCTGAGCCTCAGTGTCCCCGTTGTAAACAATGACGTTGGCCCATCTGTTTGGGGACATAGTTTTTGTCCATTGCATTGGAATTGGAGAGCTAGTGCATGCTCCTAGGCCCCACCCCACCTGTAGGATCAGACTGTCTGGGTCTGGGCCTCTGCATTTGACACAGTGCCAGCAATTTCTATGCCCTGCTGAAGGCCTCCTCCAGAGTTTCCTCAGTTCATCCCTCATCCTCCTCAGTTTACCCAAGTGGACCACGGTCATCTTGGGGGAAAGGAGAGGCTGGGCAGAGCTGCCACAGCATGAGGCTGGCGGGGATCTGGCAGCCCCAGAAGGGGCCAGTGTTCCCAATAGGGAGAGAGCTGCTCCAAGGCTGAGCCCCAGCATTCCCAGAGACCTAACTTTGTGCCGGAAGCCACACTTCCTGCTGTGTCCAGGAGAGAGCAGTTTTCCCAGCTATCGGCATTCATTGAGCACCTACTGAATACCAGCCCAACGGAGCCCAAAGGGTTGGAGTGAAGGGGCAGATTCCTCTCTCTCCACATCCTTCCCCCTCCTGCTGAGGTGGTCAAGGTCAGGGAGGGGCAGTCAGCAGCCTCACCACCAAGCTGGGGTCTCTGTCAGCCCATCACTGGAAAGCCCCCTCCTGGCATCCTGCTACCCTTGCTCCCCCTGCCCAGCACACCCCATGGCTCCCCTCAACAGCCTCCATGGGGTGGGGATCCACTGTCCCCAAGGGGGTGGCCAACCTTCCCAAGACTTTGTCCACCTGCACCCACCCCCACCTAGCCACCCCTTGTTGGCCTCCCCTCTTGCCGTGGGCGCAGACGTTTACAGCCAGAGATGGCATTATTAAAAATGACATTTAACCAGAGCTGGAATTAGCATGTGGATGGCTGCAAACCCTGGAATCAAAGTGCAAGCCGCCGGGTGGGCGCGCCTGGCAGGGGCCTCTCGGCCTCCTCTCGCCGCCAGAGCTCTGTGCCGGCCTCCCATATAAAACCCCCAGAACACTGAGGTCTTGAAAGCCAGTGCACCTCCTTTCATTAGACTAACAAATAACAAGTAACAGAAAACAGCTGTTAACAGCAGCCCCTAATGTTCTCAAGATGGGGCCGCAGGCGGCCAGTCCAGCCAGTGGGCAGCTGGGCTGCCGGGTCTTGGACTGTGCCTGTCCCCACCCCAGGTGAGTGCAGAGTGCCTGGCACCACTGCTCTCCCAGGCTACCTTCTCCCTTTCTTCAGACTCAGTCACTCACCCGCTCCTCACTGAGGAGGCCTAGTAATCTGAGGGTCTCCTTGCAAGGGGATGGGGCCAAGGGCAGAGGGCACCAGGATGGCATGGTCAAGAACATGAGAACCCGAGGCCAAGCCCTTGACCAGCTGTGTCACCTCAGGCAGGGTCTTTGCTCTGAGCCCCTCATTTATCTCTTAGAAGAATAATTGTACCTCCTTACAGGGAGGTTTTGAGGATTTGGGATGTGATGGAGACACAGTGCTCAGCAGTTGAAACTTGAGGCTCAGAAAGTGCTCGTGATCACAGCTGAGGAGATTGGGACTCAGAGAGGGTAAATGACTTGCCCAAGGTCACACAGCAGGTGGAGAAGCCAGGCGAGGAGCCAGAGCCTCTGCGCTTTTCAGTACTGAAACGTGGAGTGAGGAGTAAGCACTGGGCTGAGTGTGGTGCACATTCAGGAAGCATCTGACACGGCCCTGCCCTCAGAGGGTTTCCAGTCCATAGCTGATGGCAGAGAACGGCTCCGCTGAGAGACAGCAGGCTCCTCCTGCCCTCGCTGAGACCACACCACTACGCCCCAGGCTGGGCAGCCAGAGGGGCCTCTAGGTGTGTCATTCCAGGCTGGGGCTGGGAGACCAGGGAGTCTGCCCAGAGCCTGACACTCAGGGTGGAGTGGGGTTTGGCTTCAAACCTGGAGATGGAAGTGCTGCATCCCAGACTAGGGAGAACAATCCAGAGAAAACATCACGAAGTTGGGAGGAAAGACAAGTTGGCATTTTGTTTTATTTCCCCTCATGTTGAAACTGCAGGACAGAGGCCGTTTTGCTGTTAAACCCCATTTCTCTTCTCCTTACCAAGATGTGCCCAGCTTTGGGGTTCCAAAAAACCGGATGAGATTCATTCATTTGCTCTTTCATTCCTTCAGCACACATATGTATTGTTTCAAGGCATTGTGCTGGGCAAACGCCAGTGGACAGGCCAGCCTGGTCCCTGGGACAAACAAAAGCAGCTCAGCTCCCCATGCTTAGCTCTAGGCACCAGCACTTAACAGCCTCCTGCTGAATTCTTCCAGCAGCCTCACAGCAGAGGAAACTGAGGTTCAGAGAGAAAGCGAGCCTTGGTCACCCAGGAAACATGCAGCAATCCCTAGACCCCAGGTATCACCCTGGCCACCCTAGCTGGTGCCCTAAAGGGCCAAGGAGCCGCAGTGTCCTCTTTTTTTTTTTTGAGACAGAGCCTCAAGCTGTCGCCCTGGGTAGAGTGCTGTGGCATCACAGCTCACAGCAACCTCCAGCTCCTGGGCTTAAGTGATTCTCCTGCATCTGCCTCCCAAGTAGCTGGGACTACAGGCGCCCACCACAATGCCCGGCTATTTTTTGGTTGCAGCCATCATTGTTGTTTGGCAGGCCTGGGCTGGATTCGAACCCACCAGCTCAGGTGTATGTGGCTAGAGCCTTAGCAGCTTGAGCCACAGACGCTGAGCCATCAGTGTCCTCTGGATGGAATCAGCCCAGGCCCTGAGAGGGAAGGAGTTTGTCCCCCTCTCCCCAATTTCCATCTGGAAACCTCTGTGATGTCCGGAGGAAGTCCCCTCTGGGACCTGCTTTCCTGGGACACACCTGTGCAGACACTAGCCTGTGGCACATTCAGGGAGGCTTTGGGCCACGTGGTCATGGAAGGCCCCTGCCTTGGGGAAGCTCCGGTTTCCCGGGGACATCATGTTTTAATTGGAAGGCCAGTCTCTCCCACAGAGCCTCAGCCCCACCACCACAGCCCCGGCTGGCGCAGAGAGTGTCAGGGCTCTAAGCGGGAAATTGCTGGAGACAAGAAGTAAAAACGGACTACTCTGGTTTCACTGGGAAGGAAAAAGAAAAGGCAGAGCTCCAATACCAGCCGAAA
Organism: Loris lydekkerianus; assembly: GCA_963574355.1. Classification (NCBI taxonomy): domain Eukaryota; kingdom Metazoa; phylum Chordata; class Mammalia; order Primates; family Lorisidae; genus Loris; species Loris lydekkerianus. Next base: position 28,098 of record CAUYPK010104980.1, read on the forward strand.
GCAGGGATGTTGTTGAAAGAAAACTGTTGCTGTTGCAGCAATTTTGAGTCTGGGGGGAAGTGGGTCCAGAGGGTGTCTGCCTTTTCAAGGGACTGATTTCTCTGTCAAGGGAGGAAGCGTGGGGGTGGTGTTCTGTGAACCCTTCCTTCCTTCTACAGGTGTGTGTTAAGCACCTACTCCACGCCAGGCTTAGGGCTGGACTCTGAGGTCCCCATTACACCAGGGAAGTTCTGGATGCTCTGAGGACACACAGTGGGGTCCCTCCCTTGTCTGGAGGTTGCAGGAAGGCTTCCTGGAGGAAGCTGAATTTTGGAAGGGACTTAAAGGATGAGTGGAGTTAGCTAGAAGACGAGGTCAGGGATGGTGCTCTGGGTGGAGGGAACAGCAGGTTCACAAGTGGGAAAGAGCTTGGCTAGTCCAGGAGAAAGGGTGGGAGAGTCTCAGCCAAACAGATACTTGTTCAAGGTTTGCAATTTTGGTATCAAGGGCAGTGAGAGTGTTTTCTGTGTGTCTGTGGGTATCAGCAGTGCAGCAGTGTCTACATCACCCAGGCCCTCCCCGGGGGCTCTCTCCGTGAGCAAGCGTTCCCTGGAAAGTGAGTGGCTAACTGCAGGGGAGGGGGGCAGCAGTTGTGTCTGGGTTACCCAAAGCTGCCTGGAACCCATCACAAGTCCCACCTTGGTTGCATTCAGCCCAGTCTGGCCCTGGTCCAGCTGCTGTGAGACCCAGATCCCAAGTCACAGAGGGGAAGCTTGGGAGCCACCTGGGGCCAAGGCAGGCCAGGTTTCAGTGCCCCTCGTTCCAGCCTATCACCTGCAGGATGGCAGCACCAGTCGGGAGGTGAGGAGGGGCAGAGGAGGTGCGGACTGAGAGGTGATGTCACGGGCACCAAGGCTGTGTGCCCCAGATGCACAAAGAAACTGGGATGGGGTTTCATTGAGAAGAAGAGGAAGGCCATCCCAGCAAGTCTTGCACCCCTCGAGGAATGCAGTTTGGGGGCTTGTGGCAGAGGGACAGTTGGATGACCAGGGGAGGTGGCAGTGAGTGTACTCAAGTGTGCTCACCTTCATCATCATCATCATCATCACTGTGATCTGGCAGGACCATTCCTCGGACACCTTCTATTGCTTATGAACTACACCTTCCACACGGATCATCTCGTTAAATCCTGCCAAACACTCTGGGAGAAAAGCTGTCTCATGACCCCATTTTTCAGACAAGCAAACCAAGGCCCAAAGAGACAAGTGATTTGGCTAGGGTGGGGGTACCAGGCCTTGAGCCCTGGTCTGATACGTGCTCCGTACCCTTGCTGACCCACAGGCTGGGCGCTTCTGACCTTGCCCAGCCTCCCCAGGCTTGTTCAGGAAGAGAAGGGTGAGACCCCACAGTGTGGGGGAAGGGGTAGCTGGACAGAACTCAGAGCTGCCTCCTGACTAGCCAGGCAGGCTGGGATCCTGGTACATTACAGTTGGGCCCCCTCAGGTGCAAGGCCAGCACCTTCTCAAGGGCAAAATGCCCCAGGTAATGGCCCAGCTCTGCTCTGGGGATTCTGGCTCAACCTCACTCCCACTTGCTGGATGATCTTGACAAGGTGCTCACCTCTCTGAGCCTCAAACCCGTCATCTGCAAAATGGACATCTGTACAGTACTTGGAGGAAGGACTGCTCACAGGAGCTGTTCAGCTAGGGGCTCAGCTTGGTGCCCTCTGGGCCCCCAGAAGATGTTCAATAGACAGCAATTTGCTTTCTCTTTCATGTCCTATAACCCTTGGAAGGAACAATGTGCAGTTTAGGAATGTCAAGCTTCCTTCACAGATGAAGACTGAGGAGGGAGAGGTCTCCCAAGCCCTCTTAGGAGGAGCTGAGATTAGGAGCTGAGTTCTGAATCCCAAGAACTTGCCCCATTGGCTTTGCTGGTCCCTAACTGGGTTTTCCAGAAGGGAGACAGGTGACCCAGCCCAGTGTCCTCCAGTACTCATCCAGGGCCCCGCTGTCCCACCCAGTGCTGCCTGGAGGCCTGGGGTCTCCTCTCTGGAAGGACAACTTGGCTGCAGCCTGGACGTAACTGCTGCTCCTGTGTGGAACAAACATCTTGCTTCCTTTTCCACAGCACACATAACCATATATAATTTCACGACAAGTACTGTTTGTAAAACACAACTATTTTACTAATGTGGTGTTTGAGGTTGAAAATTTAAATTAGAGATTAATTGCAGATTCTAGAAAGTCTGTGGGTAAGGTGGCTTGGGGAAGAGGCCTGAGATGTTTAGGTTTGCCTCTTCGAGAACTGCAGGTGGGCTCTCCTGTTTGCCTAGAACACACAGGCACACGAGCGCGACACACACACACACACACACACAGTCCCTGGCTCCTGCAAAGCTGGTTTAGAAATGGCATTGGCACTGAGAGAAAACTAATCTGGACACTGGCTTCCTTCTCTGCCTAGCCAGGGTCCAAGCAGCCATCAGAAGCAGGTTGCCTGATGACAAAGCAACCCCGGGTTTGTGGAGGCAGATGGCAGAGGGATGGAAAGGGACAGAGCTGGAGGCACCAAGAGATGTGTCAGGTTTACCTCCATCGGGTGCCAGTGCTCAAAATCCGCCCCTCCTCCAGTCCCCAAACCAAAACCAGATGGAAATGTAAGTGAATGGTGAGTCTGAGGGCAGGGCAGTGTAGGATGGGAGCCCCAGTTGGGGGCCTCGGGGAAGGTGGGGAGCCCCATTCCAGAAAGTCCGGAGCCCCTTGCAGAAGAACCTCAGGGCTCTGTGAGGATTGTGGGCACATGTTTGCAGCTTTATGCAAAATGGGGAGCCACAGCTGTGGGCAGGAGAGCGTTTTTTCCTCTCCCACCTTCCCTTGGGAACAAGCAGGGTTTTACTCTGGAGGAAGGCAGCTCTGGGGACCTCATGTACATGGAAGAGGAGGTCCAGCATGGGACCTGGGACCAGGGGGTCAGACCCACCCCATTTGGCTCCCTGGGGCAAGAGCTTCCCCTTCTCTGAGCCTCAGTTTCTTTACCTGCCGGGTGGAGAGAAGGACAGCGTCCACCCAGAGGCTGGGCTGTGAGGCCACAAGGGGAGGAGAGCACTGCATGTAGCACTGGCTGCTCCTGCTGCTGTTATTATTACTGCCATCACTATTATTAGCAACTCCTGGGTGAGCCCCTGAGCGAGGATGGCTGAGAACCAAGCCATGCCCCTGGCAGCTTCAGGCCCCCAGGGACCTGCATCTCCCCAGCTTGAGGTTGGGGAACTGTCCCGACCCAAACTAAACTAGCTCCATATTAAGGCAAAAACCCTATCCCTCCGCCCCTAGGCCCACCCTGGGGCGGGACAGTGGGTGTGGGGACTTGTTTATTCACTTTGTCATTAAGGGAGAGGATGGAGAGATGGGGGTGCAGGCGGTGTCTCCACCCTCTCCCAGCAGGGGCTCTGCCCTGTCCCAGGATTGGGACTGCTGGAGTGTCCAGCCCTACCAGCCTGGCTCAAAGACTGATAAGAAAACCCTGGGAGAGGCTTCAGCCTCAGGGCTTGCAAACTCTGTCCCTCCCCGCTGTGCCAGTGCCTGCCAAGTCACCTATACACAGGACTTACTTGGCTGAAGTCGCTGCCTACAGGCAGGCCCCCACTAAGGACAAAGCATGCTCTTCCCTTGTCTTTGCACAGGAGAAGCAGAGGCTCCTTCATTCAGCTTTTATTTCTGGAGCGCCTGCTGTGTGGAGGCACTGGGCAGACAATCCCCAGGTAGCCTTTAGAGAGTTTATAGGTAATAGAAAACAGGCAATTAACTGATAATGACACAGGTAATTTATTACAGTGCCTGGTAAGTCCTTCCAAGGAGAAGCACGGGGCCTCTGGGGCTCAGAGACCAGGAGTCACTACCCCAAGGCTGCACAGTCAACACCTGGCAGAGGTGGGGTACAAGCCCACACTCAGACTCCAGAGTCCCCCACCTGCCCTCCTCACTGCACAAGGCAGTGGCTAGTGGGAGCCCCTCCCAACAGGCTGCAAACATTCACATCCAAATTTGTTGAGAGAGAGACCCATGACAGACCATGTGGCAAGGGTGGGGCTGGGAGCAGAGGAGAGAGGATTCCAAAGACGGGTCCACAAGTCCATCTGCACTATGCTCCCCAAAGACTTGGGGTCAGGGGTTCTAGTTCTGCCAGGGGGAGGACAAGGGTCCAGGTACAGCTGGGCTTTGGCAGTGTGCCAGTTAATACTGTCAACCATGATGGATAGAAGACCGGTCCCAACTGGCTTAAGTAAAATGAAGAAACACTTACAGCACAATTTAGAAATCCAGGCTGGGACTTCAGGCACGATGGGGTCCAGGCTTGAACAATGGCACTGGGACCTGGGTGCTCTGTCTCTGGGTCCACCCTTTCCTGTAGGGGAGAGACCCACAGACACACACACACACACACACACACACACACACACACGCACCCGCGCGCGCGTGCGCGCGCGGAGCCAACAGAAAAATACCCAGAAGTCTCGGCAAGTCTCACTGTGCTGTGATTGAGTCCCTGCCCACCTTGAACCAGTCACAGCAGCCATGAGAAGCTGAGTGCTGACTGGCCAAGGCTTGGGCATTGTGGACCAGGAAGGGAGGGAGGCTGCTGTCCAGAGGGTGCTCCTGGCCTAGGTGACAAAGAACTCTCTAGGCAGTAGTGGTACCTACTGGTTATCATCGCACCTGTTCTTCACGGAGGGACTGTTGTGCTTGCTTTATAGATGAGGCAGCCAGGGCTCAGAGAGGTCAAGTAACTTCCCCAAGGTCACCCAGCTTATGGGTGGAGTAAGGCAGACTCACTCCAGGGCATTGGTCACAACCATGACATTCAGAGCAACCAGAGCCTACCCCAGAGGCCATGCTTCCATCATCTTGTCCCCTTTACCAGAGCTGAGTCCCCACCCTCCCTCTTCCTGGGCTGAGGGCATCCACCCAGCCATTGTGGGTCCTGTGGGCAGCTGAGTGGTGCCCAGAGGGGTAGTGACAGGAAGCCGAGGAAGAGTTGCATGACCCCCCTACCTGGTCCCAGCACAGTCCCAAGACAGGCTGCACAGGCCTGGGGACAGGGATGTGTCCAGTAACCACCTCCCCTTCCCATTGCACTAGACACTGTGGCAGTACACCTAGCCCAAACCCAAGAGGTGGACTTCGCTTGTCGTGTTGACATGCCACCACGTGCAGCCAATATTTCGTTAACTGTTTGTTAATCACCCTCCTATACTATACTTTGGAATTAACTAGAAATCTGTACTTCAGGTCTCCCATTTTACCAGGCCTCTGCGAAGCCCCTGGGCCTCAGGCATTGTGCTCCTAGAGACTAAATGGTCATAGGATGTGATAAATTTGTCCATCCATCCAGTGTTTACTAAACACCTACCTGTGTCAGGTATGGAGACAACCCCCAGGAGTGAGGTGGCTGGGAGAGGTGGCCAGGCCCCACACCTTTCCGGGGCAGTGAGGGGAGAGTTCCTACAGGAAGCAGTGTCTAAGAAGAGAGGTGAAAATATTCCAGGCAGAGGGAACAGCATGTGCAGAGAGGGGAAGTAGCAGAGTATGAGTGTCCCAAGGAGCATGGGAAGGCCACTCTGGGGTAGGGGACAGGGGTACCCAGGGAGGCTGAAGGAGGCAGGTCTAATGCTGGAAGTATAGACCCTGGTTCAGCCTGTTAGCTCTCTTTCCGAATCTTTCTCAGAACCAAGGTCAAGACCACAGTGAGGGGCATAAGAAGCCTCCAGTGCAAGGCTGTACCATGCAGGGCAGGCCCCTGGGTGCAGGGTTCCTTAACTTGCACCCTGGGCACCTCATTCCCCCAGGCCAGGACCTGCCTAGAACATAACAGCTTCTTGCTCATCAGGAGCCTTGGAATTTGTCTTCACAATTGGCAGCATCTCCTCCACCCTGACTTCTTCCTCTCTCCTTGGAAAATACAGCGTGGGTGGGGTCTGGGCAGAATGCTACTGAAATCAGAGGTGCCCAGGTGGGGGCTGGGCCCAAGGCAGAGGGGAATTAAGCAAGTGTCACAAAGCTGTTGCAGACTCTTTCCATATTTGATTGGTGCTGGTTGAGGGACAGCCACCTGCAGAGGGAAAGGGGAGGGTAAGCAGGGACAGGTCTGCTGCTGCTTCTGCCATCCTGTCTTTGGCGCCTGGACAAGTGGGCTGCATTTGGCATTCAGCAGAGCTTCATGGAAGGAAAGAGACAGAAGTGGCCTGTGGCCTTGGTAGGGAGGGTACCTTGCACAGCCCAGCGTCAAGGTGGGTGTCAGCCACAGTGACACTTGCAGGTCCTGTCTGCAGATATCCAGGCACCATCTCAGAACCCTCACAATATCCATGAGTAACAAGCTCCACAGACAAGGAAACTGTGGCACTGGGGGGGAAAGCACCTTGCAAGGGGAGAGCCAGCAGCTGAGCCTCTTTCTGTCACTGTACTTGAGTCCCTGGAATTGTGACAACCTGGTCAGGTGAGTACTCTTGTGCCCACCTGAGATGTGGGGAGTAGGAGATGGGGGCAGGTCACAGACTGGCTCTGACCCTGCTGGCCCCACCTGGGTTGGCAATATCAACTCTCTGAACCTCGGTTTCTCCTTTTATAAAGCTAGTCAATGACAGTACTCCTCCTCGTTCAACTACTGAGGTGCCCGAGGAAGGGCTTTGAGGACTGGCAAGAGCCTCCAGTGTAAAGGGGTTATATGAAGAGCTACTCAGGATCCAGGCTCTGTGGTGTGGCAGTGCCCCTCATCCTCTGCCCTTCTCTGTCCCCAAACATGGACAACAGCACACCAATCTCACATTTCCCCCCAAGATGTGCCATCCATGTCAGGATAAGATCTATTTGACCCTGGAAGAGAAAGGCCAGTCTGGCTCACTGGGTCTGCAGCTCTGCTCTGCCTATTGCCAGCCATCAGCACAGGGTCCAGAGGGGTGCCTGGAACCTGGGAGCTCACAGCCTGGCAGGGCCTGAGGCAGGAGATCAAGTCTAGAGACTAGTGTGAGGGGCGTGAGGCAGACACAGCATTAGGGGTTCTGCGCATCAGGGAGGGTTTTTCAATAGGATCTTGTCGGACAAGTAGGAGCCCATTGTTAGCCTTCTTCACCAGTCATGGTGCACCACCTTCTGAGCATCCTCCTCTCTGTGACCTCAGGCTTCTCATCATTGAATGGATTGGAAAGTGCCTGTTCTGCTTTTGGAATGGCACAGTATATAACCTTTTCAGATTGGGGTTTGAGTGAGTCCCAGAGTGTTCCATGTTGTTGGTTTCAGATAGGCTCATGGCGTAGGGGTGCTGGTTTCATGACATAGGGAGACGCTTGTGTGCCCCTTAACACACTCCACTCCCTTTCCAAATCCCTCCTCTTCCAAGCTTTCTTGCCTCCTTCACTCCCAGCTCTTCTCCAAGCTCTCAGGCACTCCTGTCTTCAGTGACAGGCTTGCCTGCTTCAGCCTGAATCCTGCCCTGCTGCTAGTTAACCTGATTACCTTGGGAAAGTCACAATGCCCTTTGAGCCTCAGCTTCCTCATCTGCAAAAGGGGGATACATGATAGTGCTTATCTCCTAGGCGGTGCCAGATTTTGGCGAAATGGTGTGTTCATCTCAACACCCCGCACACAGGAATCACTTCACCTGAGAAACAGAATCCATTGTCTCCCATCCCCCCCCTCACACTTGGCACCGTGCTTAGTTACTTGAGTGATTGCCTAAAACAGCCTTGAAGGTGGATATCCATTTTGCAGTTTTGCAGATGAAGAAATGGTGGCTCATTTGGGGTAAGTGGCCCTTGGCCATAGGGCTGGGACTTGACTCCAAACTGGTTTGATGCCTGAAGACCCTGCACTTGGCATTATCAGCAAGTGGTCCTCAACTCTGGCTGCATGATAGCAGGACTGGATAGCTTCCAGTGAATGCTGATGGCCAGGCCCTACCCCAAACCTGTTGAGTCAGACTCTCAGGGGTGGCAGGGGGGTTTGGTATCTTACTTTAAAAGCTCCATGCTGCCCACCACCCAGTGATTGAGTGCACAGCTGGGGCTGAGGACTCCAGTTCCACCTTGCTGCCTCTATCCCTCCCATCTTAGGAGCCTCTCCCCACCTCCATCCTCTATTAGGGTGGGGGTCCATCATTCTTTTCCTGAGAGCTGGCATAAAAGCTGCAGGCCTAAATCTTCTTGGGCATGACTTTTTCAGCTTTCTGGGCATACTTTTGAGGGTAACAACTCATTTCAGAAAGGCCCTCGCTGCCTGGAGCAGGTGATGGAATTACATACACATGTCATATCATATTGATGGGAAGGATTTGAACCTTGATAAAGATACGCAAGATCTAGGGGCTGGATAGGAGCCCCCAGGTGTGGCAGTTCTGGGGGCTACTAGTCCTCAGATGGACATGACTCACTGTATTCAGCTCTGAAATCCAAGGTGGGCTCTACACCATGATGCCAGCTCCAGCTAAACACATTTGCACATGGATAAGGATGAGAGACCACCTCCTTTACATCGGCCATAAACTATAGTGGTTTGCTTGTGCAGTTCATGAGAGACAACTACTTTTAGAATTTTAGAATCTGGTTCTCAAACACGGATGTTGTTAAAATTAAATTATATGGCTGGGCCTAGTGATGCACCCCTGTAGTTTCAGCTACTCGGGAGGCTGACACAAGGCCCAGGAGTTTGAGGTTGCCGTGAGCTAAGCTGAGGCCACAACATTCTAGTCTGGGGGACAGAGTGAGACTCTGTCTCAAAAAAATAAATATAAAAATTATATAGCTCGCTCTCTCTCTCTCCTTTCTTTTCTTTTCTTTCATCCTTTCTTTCCTCTCTCTCGTACTTTTACTCTGTCCCTCTTCTACACATTCAGGGAAACAACTCTAGTGACAAATGAACAAACTATACAAGTGATCCCTGAAAGAATAGTCTTGAACTGTATCCTTTAAATGGGTGAATTGTGGAGTGTGTGGATTATATCTGAATAAAGATGTTATTTTTTAATCTAAAATATTAAATTATACAAACTTGTAATCATTATATGTAAAACACAGGCAATATATACTCAAAACTCATCTATTCCTAATAATTTTACACCTGACTATTTATTTATGCTCTTGGGGTTATTTGTATTTATTGTAACTGTGTGGATGCTGAAATACTATATACCGGTTGCTACTGGGCACCTCTTCTCAATTTTTGCCTTCATTGATGTCATGTTGTAGCTTGAAATTAGCTGAAATAGAAGTATTTATAGCCCTCAAATTGGCAAACGTTATCAATTAAGGATCTCTCCCTCTCCCCACTCTGAGCCTGTTGTGATATTTATTTTTTTCTTTTTCCTTTTTACATAAACTTTATTTTTCAGAGCAGTTTTAGATTGACAGCAAAACTGAGCAGAAGTACAGAGATTTCCCATATACTTCCTGTCCCCCACTGTCAGCACCCCCACTGAGTGGTCCCTTTGTTATAACAATGAACCTGTATGACACGTCATCATCCCCCAGAGTCCCCCAGAGTCCCTGGTGTGGTACCTTCTGTGGGTTTGGACAGATGTGTAATGACACGTGTCTGCCATCATGGTACAGCGATCTCACTGCCGAGAAGGTCCTCTGTGTCCTTCTGTCTGTGTCCTGTCTATTCATCCTCCCCCCCCACCCCCCTGCTCCCAACAAGCACTAATCTTTTTACTGTCCCTGTAGTTCTGCCTTTCCCAGGATGTCACACACTTGGAATTACATAGTCTGTAGCCTCTCAGATTAAGGTGACTCCCTGTCATTTCGTGACTTGTTAGCTCATTTCTTTTCCGTGCTGAATAATATTCCACTGTGTGGGTATATCACAGTTTATTTTTCCATTCACCATCCTCCAGATGGTGAGGAAATCTTGGTTGCTTCCAAGTTTTGGCAATTATGAATGAAGCCACCGTAAACATACCTGTGCAGGTTTTGTGTGGAAGTAAGTTTCAACTCCTTTCAGTAATACCAAGAAGCACAATTGCTGAATTGTATGGTAAAAGACTCTTTCCTTTTCCTTTTTTTTTTGAGACAGAGCCTCAAGCTGTCGCCCTGGGTAGACTGCTGTGGCATCACAGCTCACAGCAACCTCCAACTCCTGGGCTCAAGCGAGTCTCCTGCCTCCGCCTCCCAAGTAGCTGGGACTACAGATGCCGGCCACAATGCCCGGCTATTTTTTTTGGTTGCAGCCGTCATTGTTTGGCGGCCCGGACTGTATTCGAATCCGCCAGCTCAGGTGTATGTGGCTAGCGCCTTAGCAGCTTGAGCCACAGGTGCCGAGCCAAGAATCTTTCATTTTGTAAGAAACTGCCAAACTGTCTTCCAAAGTGGCTGTGCCGTTTTTTTCGTTCTTACCAGCAGTGAATGGTGTTCCTGTGGCTCCACACCTCGCCCCCCAGCATTTGGTTGTTGGTGTTCTGGATTTTGGCCCTTGTAAGGCTGAGCGGTATCTCACTGTTGTTTTAATTTGCATTCCCTCATGGTAAATGATGTGAAGCATCTTTTGATAGATTATTGGCCATCTGTGTATCTTCTTTGGTGAGGTGTCTGCTCAGGGCTTTTATCCATTTTTAAATCAGATTGTTTATAACTTAATTTTGTAGGGAAGTTTTCTCATGGTAGATAGTCTTTTAAAAAGAATAAGTTGTTTTCTTGGGGCAAAACTTTCCTTGTCACAATTACCTAGCAATGTGATATTTTTTGTAGGAGGCAAATACTGTAAATATGTTGAGAGATGTTAGATAATTTTTCCTGCCCTTGCTGAAGCCCTGGACCAGGGTTTGCCTCCTGGCAATGCCAGATTGTGCTTCATTTATTTCCTTTAAGAGGCAGAAAGGAACATAGTTGTCTTCAAATGTACTTCTGTGCCCTGTGTGAGCTTACCAAAATGAACCTGTCAGGGCACTAGGGGAGGTGAGATGGTGGCACATGTCACATAATTTGCTGTGTCCCTTGAGGTGGGAAGAGCCCTTAGCGGGGAGTGAAGGTCATGTCCCACTCTGGCTCTTTCGGGAATGCTCCTGAGCCCGAGGCAGACACAGTTAATCAACCAGAGCTCCTTAGCATCCGCCAGAATGCAGTCTTCCCAGCGGTCAAAGTGGCAGGGATGACACCATGAGCCAGCCCCCTCTGACTCTGACTTTCTTTGCTGGCTACTGTCTGGGGAGGACATGAGGGCAGACTTGCCCTTGCTCAGCAGCGAGCTCTCAGCGTGGGTGCTGGAGTCTGTGCATCAGGGTGGGGATGGTTCCTTGTTCTTCCACTGACTGGCTGTGTGACCTCAGAGAAGTTACTGGACCTCTCAGATTCTATTTCCTTCTCTGTATGAAGGGCTTCTTGACAATACTTCTTAGGGTTGCAGTTGTGAGGATTCCTTGTAGTAGTGTGTGCATGTGTGTGCGTAGGAGTGTGTTGTGTGTATGTGTAAAGTGCCTAGCACGTAAGCTCCACCGAGCGATAGCTAAGAGAGCCCCATTCAGAGTCATGGTAACTGCTGTGGTGTCTGGACATGACCTTGGTGCTCCGATGAAGGCCTCATGTCTCCAGCCCACCACATCACCCTCCACCTTCCTGTAGCTTCCAGATAAAAGAGGTTCAACCCTGGAGGAGGAATGGAGTGTGCCACAGGCGGGCTGTGTGAGAGGTCCATGGGTAGGATCACAATCCTAGCCACTCAACACCCCACAAGCAAGTGACCAGGCCTGGCTTAGGCCAGAACCTCATGAAGATGCAAGGTCATTCTGTTCTAGAAGGACACCCTCCTCACCCCTGCCCAGTGTGGACAGGGCACCTGCTCTGGCACCCCCTTAGAGGTCTCTGACTAAGAGGGACAGAGCAGGGGCCATGGAGAGGAAGGAAGGTGAAGTCACCAGAATTCTTTGACCAGAAATTGCCACAAACTCTGGTGGTAACAGAGGAAACTGCCTTTTCTGGAGACAGCTGTGGAAGCGGCAAATGCCTCAGCACAGGCTTCTGTCCACATTCCCCTCCCTGGCTCCAGGCTCCACTTGACCAATTTGCTTGTTTGGTTTGATGTTTCCACACCCCAGAGCCGAGTTTTGTTTACCCCCTTCTGAGCCTGCCTGGGGACAATTCAGTCTCAGGATGGCAAAGGGAACAGCACTGGGAGCCCCCAGCTGGTTTTCACCTCCCCTTCATCCCAGGACCCCCCCAGCCTGGGAAGGGCAGGCAGGGGCCCCACCAGCCACCTTCAGATGCCTGGGTACATTTGCCATGGCTGCGATGGACCTTATTACCATTAGGCTGGGAACCTTTTAAAAGTGTGGTTTTGTTCTAAAATCCAGAATTTTTGACAGCCTGAGTTAACAAGCCTCCCAAATGAATTCAGGGGATATTAATGGGAAAGTTCTAAACAGAATTTCTGCTCTGTCCTATAAGCAGCTCAGGGAACAGTCTTCCCCCGGTTTAAGGGTGAATGTGGCACTTTGATGTGGGCCATTTCCTTATAATGCCCCCTGTGAGGAGGGGGAAGGTAGTTTAATCTGCAGCCACGTGACTTGCAGTTTGCCAGCGCACATGCTTAGTCCACAGGTAGGGGCTCAAGGCCATGGGGGTGGGGAGAGGGAGGAAGACAGGGGAGGAGAGAAAGAGAGAGAGAAAACCCACCTCCACTCACCAGTCCTCTCTAGCTGATTCATTATCATTTAATCCAGTTTGAGTGACTGTCCCTAAAGATCATAGCCCACTTTTCAAAAATAAACATATACCCTTGAATAATAGGCATTCCTAAATCAGAGCATCTCTGCCAGGGACAAGAATGATCCCCGAGTGTACACTCCAGTTCCGGGTTTCCCATGTGGTGAATTCCCAATAAGCAGCCTTGCCAAGAAAAGGAGTCACCCCAGTTTCCAGAGAGTCCCCACCAAGACTCCCTTCCCCCAGGCGCTTGGGTCCGAGGACGTCGGCTAAGGGATCAGAGCTGCAGCTGCGGAGAGGGTCCGTGAGCAAGGCCGGCAGGGGAGGGCGCCCCAGGGGAAGGCACACACTGCAGCCAACTTTGGGCATCCTGGAGTGCCCGGAGTGTGCGCGCGAGCAGGTGAGGAAGGGGTGCAGCGGGGATCCTCCGCCGGGCTGGAGTCTAGCTGAATGCCCTGCTCTGCCACTTTCCCACTGTGTGAGCCGGGGCGACTGATCTTCCTCTCCAGCCTCAGTTTTCCCTGCTGTGAAATAGGGACGGCAGCCGTGGTACTGCCTTGGGTTACTGTGTGGAGACGCGTCCATGCAGTGCCAAGCCCAGCTCTTGACCATGGTCGGCGCTGGGCTCATGGGAACTGCCTCTGGGGGGTCGCAGTCCCTTTTACTGGCTGTTGGATGGGAGTGGGCTGCAGCCCGGGATCAGGCCGGGCCCGGCGAGCGGGGGTGGAGAGGGAGGTGTCTGCGCAGGAGGGAAGCGGAGCGGCTGGGCGGCGGCGAGTGCGGGCCGCGCGGGGCTGGGCGCGCCGATCTATTAACGTCTGTGTGTCTGGGCCGCGGGGCTGCGGCGAGGCAGGCGCCAGGGGCTCGCCTGGAACCAGATGTGCCGCGGCGCCGCTCTGGCCGCCACCGGCGCGGCGCGCTCGCACGCACGGGCTGGCGCGCACATGGCCAGGCGGGGCAGCGGGGGCTGGCGCGCCGGCCCCGGCACCCCCTGGACTCCGGGCCGACCCCAGACCCGCGCGCCGCAAAGGGAACCCCCGCCCGCTCGCCCGGGCGGGAAAGCCCCCCTCGGGACTCCGGGCTCCCGGGCTGGGGTCCGCTTCCAGCCTAGTGCGGAGGCTGCTCGGAAAGCTCCGCCCGGGGCTAGCGCCCCCCACCCACCAGGGCCGGGGACTCTTTCTCGCACCCCCCTGAGTTTATTTTCCTAAGTTTGTGCGGAAGATTTTGAGTCAGAGCTTCCCTTAAGATGAGGCGTTTGGGCCATACTAAGACATGCCAAAATGGGGGGCGGGAGGAAATGTGGGGGGTGGAGGCTTTTAAAGGCAGGGATTCGGAAGGGGCTTTTCACCCACGGGATAAGTACAAGAGTTTCATTGAGGCCTGTCCCAGCTTCTGTGGGGCAACAGCAGGCTGAGGTCAATTGTCCCCACCCAGAACTCCCCGCCCCCCCATCTCTGGGCGCTCTGCTCTTCCAGGCAGAAGTGAATATGGACCTGGCTTGGGGGTGACCACTCCCAGCAGAGGTTAAGAAGACTCCCGGGGGTTGGGTTAGGAGGGGGCACTTAGGTCCCACCTCCGCAGAGCTCACGCTGAGAGAGCCGAGAGGAGGCTGGGGACAGGGCGGTGGTGCAGCCAGGCCAGCCCAGGCTGGCTACAGAGGAGATCGCCTCACCCATTGCCTTGGGACTCCAGGAGTTCCCCCGGGCTTGCAGCCCTCCCTCATACTGGAGAAGAGTGTTTCATAGAAAATACGTGGCAAGAGTGAGTCCTCCCAGCCATGCCAGCCTTCCCTGTCCTGGTAAAGGGGCGCTGGGAGGCTGTGGGGTGGGGGGAATCAGCTACAGCAGTACCCTCTTAGGTGGGCATGGGCAGAGACTGGGCAAGGGAGGCCCCCTCGCATCCCTGCCATCCTGTCCCTCAGTACACTGCACAGGAAGGGCTGGCTAGGCCTGGAGAGGAGCAGTCACAGGGCCTGGGAGGTGGAAGAGGCGGGATTCCCACCCAGGCTGTTGGACTCCGGAGAGCAAAGCTTGGGCTTGGGATTAAATCTGACTTGGAGGCTCCTTTCCTCCCAGGGCAGGCTCAGGGGCCTCCTCCCCAGCAGAAAGGCTGTTCCTCCTGTTCCTCAGACTTTAACCCACAAAGCCAGGTGGAAACCTTGCCCTTTGGGGAGGGATTTCTCTGACTCATGCTCTGGCCCGTAAATTTAAGAACAATCAGTAAGTTTCTGCAGATAGGAGGTCTGGAAGGTGAGAAGGCTAGTGACAGTTTGATAGTGCCCAGAAGTCTTCATGTGTTTGGGCGAGCAGAGAGTTGAGATTACCTCCCCATCAGGACCCAAATTTCGTGCATTCATCATTCACATATTCGTTCAGTACTTGTTGAGGACCTACTGTGAGCCAGCCTAGAGTAAAGAAGATGCGTTCTGCCCCATCCAGCCCAGCTTTTCAGGAAGCATCTAGGAGGGGTGAAATCTTCCCTCAGGCACCAGCAGGACAGCCTCTACCAGTGTGTGTCAGCACCAGTTGGGAAGGAGGAGTTCCGAGGAACAGACAACTTGGTCTCTGGGCACTACAGCAGCTGTTTGGGAGCAAGACTGCAGTGTGCCAGGCAAGGATCGCTCCTGCCTCTTAGCAGCCTAAATTTGCACTCAGAAGTCAGAAACCCTGAGGTTTAGAGAGGTAAAGCAACTTACCTATGCATTGAATAGCCAAATATATGGCAAGTCTGGGATTCAAACACATATCCATCGGGCTCCACATAAATGAGGGAATGTTAATATGATTTTTGACTTACTATGTCCTAGGCACTATTTTTTTTTTTTTTTTTTTTTTTTTGAGACAGAGGCTCACACTGTCGCCCTGGGTAGAGTGCTATGGCGTCACAGCTCACAGCAACCTCCAACTCTTAGGCTTATGTGATTCTCTTGCTTCAGCCTCCCAAGTAGCTGGGACTACAGGCGCTCGCCACAACACCCGGCTATTTTTTGGTTGTAGCTGTTGTTTGGCGGGCCTGGGCTGGACTCGAACCCACCAGCTCCAGTGTACGTGGCTGGCACCCTAGCCACTTGAGTTATAGGCATCGAGCCCCAGGCACTATTTTAAGAACTTTATATGTATTAACTCATTTACTTCCTACAACAACCCAGTGACAGAGATGTTGTCATTATCCCCATTTTCCAGATGAGAAAATTGAAGCACACAGAGGCTTCAATTTTAAGATAAGAGAGGTTGTAACTTACTCAGGGTCAGTCAACAGTGACACTGGGGTTTGAACCTGGCAAACCTAACTTCAGAGTCCAGCTCTGACATCTCGTGCAGACTGAATCACCATTTGTGCTTTTGTGGGTGACCCACTCTGACCAATTTGGTAGGAGGAAAGTTCCTGGCAGAGAGGAACATGCTGTCAGAAGAGTTGCTGAAGCAGTTGGGGTTTTGAAATACAGCAGGACAAAGAAATGAGGCATTTTTCACCAAGTTTTCAGTAGAGGAAAATTGGAAGGAACCTAAATGTCCAGTAAGAGGGGACTGACCAGCTGATCAATTTTGGCATCCCCACTTGGCAAAATGAGGTAGCTACTCATTGATGGTGAAGAAGATACGAAATGGGCAGAAGGTTTGGGGTAGAGATTGACCATCATCACCACATGCCCAGGCCTGCTGTAAGCCCCTTGCTGCAAGAGGCACTCTACTCGCATCACCACACCAACTCTGCTGCATAAAATGGCGAGATAATAATGGTCACCAGTACAACAGCTAACATCACCTGAGCACTAACCAGGTACCAAATGTTGTCCTGTTGTCCAAGCACTTTCCACATTGGTAATGAGGAAACTAAGCCTCAGAAAGGTGAAGTGCCTTGTTGGCAGAGCTCACAGGGCTGACATGCAAAGCCAGGGCTTGAAGGTAGCTATTTTCAGGAAAGCAGAGTATGATTGGGCAGATTGTCCACTGCATAACCTAGTGGGCAGCAGTTGTACAGTCCATGCCCTTGGAGTTGTGCAGTGTACAACTTGTGCAACCATGCAGTTGGCCTGGGTATGTGTCTGGTCTTAATCCTGGACTCTTAATCCATGTCCCATCCAAAATGAAAATGGTGTTCATACACACTGGAAGTGGAGTCATGTGATAGTTGGATATGTGTGAACACGGGACAGAAAGTATACTAGAAATTAAGCAGATATGCTGGCATGGGAGGATTTCTAGGAGATTTTTCTCCTGTCATATGTCCTCCAATGCTGGTTTTTGTTGTTGTTGTTCCTCCTCCTTTAAAAAAAAAAAGGAAAGAAGCTAAATTGGAGTATCTAGAGCAGCTCTACCCAGTAGAACTTTCTGTGATAAGGGAAATGTTCTCTATCTGTGGTGTTCTATATGGCAGCCACTAGCCACATGTGGCTGTTGAGTCCTTGAAATGTGGCTAGTGGAAATGAGGAATGGAATTCATATTTTTTGTGTCATTTTAATCAATGAAAATTCAAATTGAGATGGCAGTGTGCATCTAGCAGCTACCATATTGGACAGTACAGATGCAAAATAGATCAGTGTCTTTTGTTCTGACCCATGTCATTCCCAGCTGGCTGCTCTCAAGCACCCTCAACTTGTAGGTGAGGGAGAGTCTATTGCAGATTTCCAGCTGGTTCTTCAAGACAGGAATGTCCCGGGGTGGCACCTGTGGCTCAGTGAGTAGGGCTCCAGCCCCATATACCGAGGGTGGCGGGTTCAAACCCAGCCCTGGCCAAAACTGCAACGAAAAAATAGCCGGGCCTTGTGGCGGGCGCCTGTAGTCCCAGCTGCTGGGGAGGCTGAGGCAAGAGAATCGCGGAAGTCCAAGAGCTGGAGGTTGCTGTGAGTCCCATGATGTCACGGCACTCCACTGAGGGCGGTAAAGTGAGACTATGTCTCTAAAAAAAAAAAAAAAAAAAAAAAAAAGACAGGAATGTCCCAAATTGTTGATGGACAACCCCCTGCCCTTTTTTTTTTTTTAGAGATAGTGTCTCACTTTGTCACCCTCGGTAGAGTGCTATGGCTCCAGCTCTTGGGCTTAGGCGATTCTCTTGTCTCAGCCTCCTGAGTAGCTCCCGACTACAGGCGCCCGCCACTCTTGGTATATGGGGCTGGCGCCCTACTCACTGAGCCACAGGCACTGCCCAATGGACACCCCTTTGAGAAATTCAGAAGATCTGATAGCTGTTCCTCCCCTGGGAGCCTCCTACGTGGCAAGAGCAGTGGGGCCACCCCTGGAACCATGGCTGAATCCACTGGAAAATCTGCCTTCGGATGTTAGCAAGGTGGGCTTGGGAAGAGAGTCCCAGGTGCTGCCCCTCAAAATAAAAGCCCCACATGACCCACATGAGAAAGGGATTAAGACTGGTTGTAAGGCTGAATTTTCTAGAGTCAGGCTTGGCTGTTGTGCGAGAGAGTGATCAGGAACATGGTTGTGATGTCGAAGATGACTATGTGCATAGACTCTGCATGTGCTCCCGCTGCTGCTGTCCTGGGCCCATCCCATGCGGCAGCCACTGGGGTGCCCTGTGGAGGCTGGGACACAGATAGTTACCTGCCCTGCTGACACCCTGCAGGGGAGCCTGGCGGGTGGGTGTGGGCAGAGTGCTCCAATGCTGAGCCAGAGAGGGGTGGCCAGCTAAACCACAGAAATCGGAATGGTCTCAGCACCTGGCCGCCAGACTCACCTGACTCCCCAGCAGGTGATCGCTGCGGCTGCCGGAGGCCCAGGAGCTCTTCAATAGGAAAGGAAAACCCCCACACTGGGCCCTTGGCAGCAACTTCATCCTGGTCTGGAAAGAGTTAACTTTTCCAAAGGCAGCTTTGTCCAGCCACTTTGGGAACAGACGGAGTGGACATAAATCACTGCTGATCACTGCTGGCAGGTGACCTGGGTTGGGTACTTCACCTTGCTGAATCTCCTCGTGGCTAATTGGGAGCAAGGCTTGATAACAGTGCCTCTGCCTTCTGCGTTTTGGAAGGCAGGGCTTTGTCATTTAGCGCCAGGCACATAATGAAAGTTGAGTAAATAGAAGCCAAGAAAAAAAAAAGGGTGGGGAAGAAGAAGTCCTCTTCGCCTCACCACAGGCCTGCACTGGGGCAAGGGGTATGGCAGAAACACTTAAGACAACCCTTGGAGCTTTACCCAGTGAGCTCCAAACTCAAATTTTCCAGCATGCCCAGAGCTCACAAAAGGGTCGTAAAAAACTCCAGTGATCCTCCAAAGTGCAGCCTCTCCAGGAGTGGAGCGGGGCCCAGGTCACAGCAGGTTCTGCCAGCCTCAGGAGAGGGACCACTGGGCACAGCCTTTGTCTGAGCTGCTCTCTGTGGAGGGCTCGCCAGGTGACCCCAGGATAGGGCAGGGGCAGGCAGATTCTTTCAGGGCAAAAGAACTGACTTTCCATTGAGCTGACCCTTGAGGCTGGGATCTGTGGACAGAATTCAGACTCACACGTGAGCTTTTCTGTGCACCTGTGTTTTTCTTTTTCTGGGGAAGGGTCTCCAGAGTCTTTGAGGGGTTCATGATTGAAATGGGGGAAGCACTAAAGAGGCAAGGCCAGGGTTTCATTTGGGACAGATAACAGTGGGGTGGCAGTCATCTCTGAGGTGCCACTGCAATTCCTGGGTTCCTAGGAGAGCGCTGGGCTGAGCCGCCGAAGAGGGTGGCATAGACACTGTCTTGTCCCCATGTATAGATGACAAAACCGAGACCCCATAAGGGAGATCTCTTGACTAAGGACGTGCAGGGAGCAATTTTTCTCATTCTCAGATGCTATGGGGAGGCAGCATCTGCTGTCTGTGTAGGCTGCTGGGTGCCCCAGTTGCTAGGTTGGGAACTTGTTCTACATTCTCCCAGGAAGCCCAGGGACAGAAATGGGACCAGGAAGGGGGAAAATGTGTGTCTTCAGGCATCAGACGTCAGTAGCTAGAACTTGGGGTCCTACTGCCTTGCTCTGAGCCCATGGCCAAGTCCCTGCCCCTCTCCCATCTGCAAAATGAGGGACTTTGAAGGATGACCTCTAAGCTCCCTGCAGGCTCTGAGTCCTCGAGTGGGCAAGAATAATAGGCTTGAGACCCCAGAGCCTTTGGCAGGTTTATTTGAAAACCAAGCCACGCAACATCAGACAGTCTCTGTGAGCAGCCCGTAGCCCTCACCCCAGCCTCCCAGGGAGCTGCAGGCTTTGAAGGGAACAGCTCTTACACAGGAGAGAAGGACCCACACTGCGCCCTTAGCGGAGCATTTCATCCCGGTCTGAAAACGGTTAACGAGGACAGCCTTCCTCCACATACCAGCCCCCTCATTAAAATGGAGGCTTTACAATAAATTTGGGATTTGGCCATCAACTTTAGATTAAAACCAGATAGGACAGACACTGACCCCCTTCTTAGACCAAATTTTGAGCAGTGGGCTGCTCCTCTTTCCCATGGAAAACCCCCTGACTTTCACCCACCACGGCAGCTTGCTTTGGGGGTCTCAGGAGTAGAGGAGACTGGGCTGAACACAGATGTAACCAGAGGTGCCTGGAGCCTTTGGCTCCTGGGTCACTGAGTGGGTCGAGGCCTGGAGGCTCCGTGCTGCTCCTGGCATGCTGGCAGCCAGAGCCTCTGAGGCAGTCAGCTGTGTCAGCCTTTGCCCTCCTTTCATGTGCCTGGGACTAGGAGCAAATGTCGTCTGCCTGGCTACCATGTTCCTGCTCCCCTTAGGCCTGAAGACCCAATTTCTCAAGGCTTCTGGGCTTCAGAAGGACCTTGGTCCTCGCCCGTCCCCTCCTTCAGCTATGGCAGCGCCACGTGGGGACATTCTGTGCAAGAACCATGCCTCCTACCTGCCCTCTTACTGAGGTTTTCCCCCAAAGACCCTGACCAAGAGCCAGCGTGGGGCCCCCCGCGGTGCTGACCAGGGTCTGTGCCTCGCCTACTTCACCCCTCTCACTCCCTGCCATCCCCTTCCCACCACACCTCCAGTGCTGGGGATTCAGAGTCTCCTGTACCAACTGTTCTCTGACAATCCCTGTTTCTCTCCGCACCTCCTCTTTTTGAGTTTGTTCTTTTAAATAACTTCATTGAGGTGTAATTCACACACTATACAATTTATCCATTTAAACTGTACAGTCCAGCTGAGCATGGTGGCTCGTGCCTACAGGAGACCGAGGCAGGTGGATTGCTTGAGCTCAGGAGTTTGAGGCCAGTGTGAGGCAGAGGGAGACCCCATCTCTACTAAAAATAGAAAAAAAAACCCACAAAAAAACAGGCAGGGTGTTGTGTCAGGTGCCTCTAGTCCTGGCTACTCAAGAAGCTGAGGCAGGATCACCTGAGCCCAGTAGTTTGAGGTGGCTGTGAGCTGTAACGCCATAGCACTCTACTCAGGGCATAGAATGAGACTCTGTCTCATAAACAAAGTGTACAGTTCAGTGATGTTTAGTATATTCAGCTGTGCAACCATTATCACAGTCCATTTCATATCCCCAAAAGAAACACCGAACCTTTTAGCTGTCACTCCCCAGTCCCCCATCCCTCCCCAGCCAAGGCAATGGCCAGTCTCCTTTCTACCTCCATGGATTTGCCCGTTCTGGACATTTTGTGTAAATGAAATCATACGATGTGTAGTCCTCCCCGGCTGGCTTCTATCATTTAGCATCATGTTGTCAAGGTTAACTTACAGGGTAGCTGGTATGGTGCTTCATTTCTTTTTATTTATTTATTTATTTTGAGACAGAGTCTTACTTTGTCGCCTTTGATAGAGTGCGGTGGAATCACAGCTCACAGCAACCTCAAACTCTTGGACTTAGGTGATTCTCTTGCTTCATCCTTCCAAGTAACTGGGATTATAGGCGCCTGCCACAGGCCTGGCTAATTTTTGGTTGTGGTTGTCATTGTTGTTTGGCAGGCCCGGGCTGGGTTCGAACCTGCCAGCTCCGGTGTATGTGGTTGGCGCCCTAGCCGCTAAGCTACAGGTGCTGACCCTCTTTTTATTACCTACTATAATAATATTCCATTGTATGGCTAGACCACATTTTATTTATCCATTTACCAGTTTAAGGACATTTGGGTTGCTTTCACTTCTTTTTTGAGACAGAGTCTCAGTATGTTGCCCTCAGTAGAGTGCCGTGGCGTTACAAGTCGACAGCAACCTCCAACTCTTGGGCTTAAGCGATTCTCTTGCCTCAGCCTCCCAAGTAGGTGGGACTACAGGTGCCTGCCACAACACCTGGCTATTTTTGTTGTTGTTGTTGCAGTTTGTTTAGCAGGCTTTGTTGTTTAGCAGGCTTGGGCTGGGTTTGAACCCGCCACCCTTGGTGTATGTGGCCAGCACCATAACCACTATGCTATGGGTGCCAAGCCAGGTTGCTTTCACTTTTTGGCTGTTATGAATAATGCAACTATGTACACTTGTGTACAAGATCTTGCGTGGACAAAGGGGGGCTGTCCAGAAAGTATCCAGCCAAGCGCTGTGAAAACAAGGGACACATGTGGCTGGATACTTTCCTAGCCGGCCTCCTATGTTTTTCATTTCTCTTGGGTCTAAACCCAGGAGTGAATTGCTGGATCTAATAGTAACTCTTTTTAGTCTTTTGAGGAACTCCCAGACTATTTTCCAAAGCAGCTGCACCATTTAACATTCCCACCAATAGTGTCTGAGGGTTTCAGTTTTCTCCGAATCTTCACCAAGACTTGGTATTTATCTGTCTTTTGATTCCAGCCATCCTGGTGGGTGTGAAGTGGTATCTCATTGTGGTTTTTATTTGCATTTCCCTGATGACTAATGATGTTGAGCATCTTTTCTTGTGCTTATTGGTCGTTTGTATATTTCCTTGGAAGAAGTGTCTATCTAGATTTTTGCTCATTTTTAGCCTTGGGTTATTTGGCTTTTGATTACTGAGTTGTAAGAGTTCTTTATATTTTCTTTCCTTTTCTTTTGAGACAAAGTCTCACTTTGTTGCCTTTGGTAGAGTGCTGTAGCATCATAGCTCACAGCAACCTCAAACTCTTGGGCTCAAGTAATCTCCTCGCCTCAGCCTCCCAAGTAGCTGGGACTACAGGCTCCTGCCACAACGCTGAGCTATTTTTAGAGACAGGGTCTAGCTCTGGGTCAGGCTGGTCTCCATCTCCTGAGCTCAGGCAGTCCACCCACCTAGGCCTCCCAGAGTGCTGCCACCACACCCAGCCTATTCTTTATATTTTCCAAATGCAAATCCTTTATCAAACATATGGTGTATAAATACTTTCCTATTCCGTGGGTTGTCTTCTCACTTTCTTAATGGTATTCACAAAAGTTTTTAATTTTGGTAAAGTCCAGTTTGTCATTTTTCTTTAGTTGCTTATGCTTTTGTTGTCACGTCTAAGAAACTTATCAGCTGGCCCTTTTGAAGACAAAGGGACCTGGCTTTGGAAATTGAGATTTCCCATCCTTTTCTGGAGTGAGGCATTCCTTCATTTACATAATCATTCATTCAAAAATAGTTGTGAGACCAAACTTCTTCACCAGACTTGGGGATACAGCAGTGACAAGGGAAACCCAGTTCCTGCCTTTCTGGAGCTTAGAGTTGAATGGGGTAGGCAGACATGAAGCAGAAAACTAAAACACTTGATTTTCTGTTTTGGTTCATTACAAGTATATGGGAGAGGGAAAAGGCTTAGGAGCCTAAAACAAGGCAATCTACCCTAGTCTGGGACTGGAAAGCCTCTCAGGCTGCACCTGCAGGCTGAGAACGAGGGGGGGGGTTAAGCTCTAGCCAGGAAGAGGAGCAGCAGGATGGGGGAGGGTGCTCCAGCAGAGGGAAAAGCATGTGCGAAGTCCTTGAGGGGGGGAGGAGCTGGTGCTCCCCGCTAAGGGCAGCTCCTGTTGTCACACTGGCCCATCCTCTGGAGTTTCTTGGGGGTCTCATGGCACCAAGGAAATGTGTGCTTCGTGTCATTCATTTATGGGAGAGGCTCTAGACCCCAAAGAGACCCAAATGTGCTGCCGCTGCCTCCAGGCAAGGCTCTGCTGAGCTTGAGAAGGGACCCAGGAGGCCACCCCCAGCCTCCCATAAACTCCAGAGTCATCCCAAGCCTGTTGAGGCCTCCTTGCAGCCACACTGGTCACTGGCCTCTGGGCTAGGTGGATGGAGGACCAGGGCAGCTCTGGGCTGGGGTGGCCCATGCCCTCACATGCTATGCTGAGGCCTGGTGATGCCATGAGATGGGGGGTGGGGTCCCAGGGGGACCTTCCTGACTCCAAGGGCCCCACTGCCTCTTCCTTCCTTGCCTGCCTTTCCAAGATGTGTTTCTTATTTCTTGTTCTCTAGGCTGGCAACCATAAAAATGTGTCAGAATCTTAGGGTTTTGTTCAAAATTAATGAGGTGAAACATCTTTAAAAGTGTGGCAGGGCAGAGGCTGTTCGTGGCTGGTAGTAGCCAGACCACCCCACCAGCCCCAGCCCCTTCCTCTTGCCCTGTTCCCATGTGACTCAGCAGTGGCCAGCCCTTTACGGCTCCCTACGGAGGAACCTGACCCATGGGCAGAAGGACAGGCTTCCCTGTCCTCCCCATTCATGCCTTCTCTCATTCAACACTCAGTATTTACAGAACATTACCCATGCTAGTCCCTGCAGGTTCCAAGGAAACGAAAAACAGTAAGTTCAAGTCCCTGCTGGACCAATGACCCCACACTCACCCTGCAGTGTAACAGAGCTACAATGAGAAAAGCTCTTTGGGAGATTAATCCTGGGGGCCCAGGATGGCTTCCTGGAGGAGGTGGCATCTGTGCTGAGACCTGAAGATGAGCTAAGGAGAGGAAGAGGAGAGATTTCCAGCCCGGGAGAGGTTGCAAGCTCAGGGAGGGGTACACAGGGTAGCATGTCCTATGTGACCTCTGGCACCAAGGCAGTTATGAACATGGGGCAGCAGCTGGGCAGCCCTGAGACCACTTGAGGCCACCAGCCCTGGCTCCACCTTGTGGGGTGGCCTGGGTGACCCTAATCAGCAGTGGGCTTCAGGGAAGTCGTGATGGATGTCTGGTATATAAATCTCACCAGGGGACCTGAGACCTTAGTGTCTTATCCCTCATCCCTGAGCATCTGGGGCTGTGGCCAGGGATGAAAACCAGCTCGTTTGGAATGCTGGCGGGGGTGGAGCTGGAAAGCCCTGGTTGCCCGTGCCTCTTCTTCACGGAGCCCCAGGGGCTGTGCTTCCTCTTCTCTCTGCTGCCTTCTCTTCTACCTGCAGAGGTTGCTGAACCCAGCTCTGTGCCAGGCCTGACCACGCCCCCTCCCTCATAGGAGCCTGACCCTGTCCCTCCCTCATAGGGGACTCCAGCGCATGCCCCAACTCAGCACCTTTCCTCTTGGTTGTTCCACACACCCTAACCCTCTGGGGAGACCCTCGGAATTCCACTCATGAGGACCTGGGAGGTACTGTTGGTACTGCCACCTGTGCCAGGGTGACTCACATAGTGGTGTGGGGAGGCAGGTCATCAAAACCCCTGGAGTATGTGCTGGTCTCTAAGTTCAACTCCAGCTCTGGCCTTTCCTAGCCATGTGGCTTTGGCATGTTGCTGAACTCTCTGTGCCTTAGTTTCCTTATATGTAAAGTCCACCTAGGAACCAACTGTGAAGGGTTGGACAGGGGTTAAATGTGGTAGCTCTTGGTATTCCCACCTTTCAGGTGAGATTCCTGAGGCTGGGAGCCATTAAAAGGGTCACACATGGCCACTGTGCTAGTGAGTTGGACCCGCCTGAGATCCAACTCAGGGACTGTCCACCTACATGACCACCGGGCTGCACTGGCTCTCATTTCTTATGGGAAGAGGAGAGACTCCTCCCTCGAGTCTCCCCCAGGGCACTTGTGTCCTTGTGGATGCGGGTGGCAGCTAAGGATGTGGTTTCGAGTTCTTGTCTGAGCCCTTCTCCCAGGAGCCCGAATCTCTACCAGTAAATCTGGGGTGGGGGAGCTGCACTCCTCCTGCCCTCCTCCCCAACCCACCTCCACTTCCTGCCCAAGGCTCCCCTGGCTGTAAATATTTCTGCAGCTCCCAGGCTCCTCTGAGGAAGGCCCAGTGTTAATTTGTTAAATCCACATCAAGGTCCCAAGGACCCGTTGTTTGTTTTTGTGATCATATTGGCAGAGATCACATGGGGGCGAGGTGGGGGTTTGCTGCTTATTTGGTCAGAATAAATGCTAATTAATAAAAGTTATTTATTTGGGTTGGAGCTCGCCGCAGCCCAGGGTCAGGCGTAAACTGACTATTTGAAGCAAAAACAAACAGAGAGTGTCTCTCAACAGCTTGAGAAAGGCAGAAACGAAGAGGCTGAGTTTATTTGTCTTAGGAAGAATTTGCAGCTAATTCCCTCCAGACTATTTAGACCCTTAAATTACACAGAATAAGTAAAACCGTGGACACAGGGGAGGGGTGTTGGGAACACTTGATCAGTTGGCTGAGAGCAGAGTTTTCAAATGCCTTTGGCACGCAGTCAGCCAGATAAATGGTATGTGTGAAATAATTTAATGGCAGAAAACTGTGCACCAGTCATTTTTTCACTGTAATGTAATCGGGAACGATGTAATTTTGGTTTTAAGGGTGAGGGCTGGAAACAGGCCTCCCCCGTCTGAATACGTTTCCCTTTTTCTTTGTCCAGCCTTCACGATAGCGTCTAAACAGCCAGGTCGATGGAGGCAGTTTCATGCTTTGTTTTCCACCTTTCATGCTTTGTTTTCCACCTCAGAGAAAAGCAGAACTTTTAATGAACAAAAGAAAACATTGAGCCAGCCTTGCTTGGACAGAGCCTGCTGGCCAGAAGAGAGGGGCTGTGAAAAGGCAGGGACCCTGAGCCAACGCCCGAGGCTTTGAAAGGATTGATTTATTTTCTAAGTGCTCGAAGCTCAAACATGGAATCCCGAAAGGAATACACACGCCCACCACCACATTTCTCAGGAGGTGATTCAGAAATATCTCCCACATCAGCTCTGAGGCAGAGGTCAGAGCAGCCCCCGGCCAAGTCCAAAGCTGTGGGTTCAAGTTCTGGTCCCTTGAGAGATGCTACCTATGTCCTTCCCACCTGTCCTCAGCCTCAGCCCGTAGTTGGTGCTGCAGGCCCATCTGTTGACTGTAGGTTGGGCTTACAAGAGACCAAAAGACCAGGAGGAGGACCGTTGCCTTCAGATCTAAGGGGAGGGAACATTTACCTAGCAGTTACTGTGCTCTTGGCACTGAGCTAAACTCAGCTCCGTGCAACTCACAGGAACTTGGTGTGTCCTTGTCCCAAATGTTCCCAGGGGTAAGAGGTACCCAAGGGCATGCTTTTGATAAGCTGGGATGGAGATGAAGGGATTTCTGCACCAGTGAGATGGGTGAGACTGGAGGCCCCTCCCAAAGACATCTCCTTGACTGCCATCTGTGGGCTCAGAGAGCTGGTACTGAGTGTATGACAGACCCCCTCCATTGCCAGGCCTAGAAGCAAGGTGGATGAGGGAAGAGACCCCCATGGAGATGAGCTCACAGCCTTGGCTTCCAATCCCAGTTGTATGGCCTTGGGCCAGACTCTCCCAGAGCCTCAGTTTCCCTATTTGTCAAGTGGTGTGATGCCTCCCAGGGTGGAGGCATGTGCAGAGCTTGGCACTGGCCTGGTTCACTCCTACCCTGGCTGCATGCAGCCCAGCACAGTGCCTTGCTGAGACCCCAGGGGAGTGCTGATTAAGATCCGGTGTGGACACCAGCTGGTGCTGGGGGTGGGTCTGGTGCTGGTTGAGGTGGGGGTAGATGCCGTTGTGTGAGGATTCTGGCTCCATGTCACCACATAGCTTAACTGGCATGAGAGTGGAGCTGGTTCTTCCGGCGCCCGCTCAGTGAGGCGAAGACTGCAAAGTGTTTTTTATTTAAACACCCCCAGTTTTGCATAGCTCAGAAACTTCCCTAAAAAGTCTCCTTTTTTGGTTGAAAGGCCTCCTGTATTGGGTGTGTGCCCAAGAGGCATTGTCTGAAAGGGGGTGGAAACCACGCCTGTGATGGCTGGTGTTCCAGAAGCTTCCATCCCTACTCTCAACCATGTATTGATCGCCACTGAGTTTTCAGCGCACGGCCCCTTGCTTCAGTTTAAGGTTTTCTTCCCTCAAGGGGGTGGAGGGTAAAGAGATGTTTACCAGCACAGTCTTGTCCATCTTCACCGGGAGAAAGGGGTGAGGAGTGAAGCGCGAGGCCAGATCAGGCGACCAGGCCAGCTCACGGGGGAGGGAGGAGGGGGAGGGGGGTCCTGCAAAGGGGGGCTCCCGCCCCGTTGCCTTCCCCATCCCAGGTTGTCTCATGTGTTTGCAAGTTTTTCCCCAAGTGGGGGATAAGTAACTGAACATAAACTACTAGTCATCCCTCTAAGCCAGGGCCACTCAGGAATACTGACATTTTGGACCAGGTAATTCTTCATGGTGGGAACTGTCCTAGGAGCTGAAGAGCTCCCAGCAGTATCCCATCTCTACCACCAGATCTTGGTTGCATCTCTTTCCCTAGTCCTGAAAACCCAAATTGGCTCCAGACACTGTCAGATGTCTTCAGGGGCTAAAGCTGCCCTTGGCGAAAATCACTGGTCCAAATCTAGATTCCAGGGCACCCCACACACACATGCACAATCACTTACCAGTCTCAGAATAATTTAAATCAAATCAGTTGGTTACTTAAGAGTCAGTAAACCCTGCAAACCTGGGAACTGTTTAAAAGCAGGGGGTTAGACCAGGCATGGTAACTTCTCACCTATAGTCCTAGCGCTCTGGGAGGCTGAGGCAGGATTGCTTGAAGCCAGGAGTTTGAGACCAGCCTGAGCAATATAGCAAGACAGACTATATACCACCACCACCACCCCTCTCCAGCCAGCTGTTTGTACATATTTTTAAAAAATTAGCTGGGCATGGGCGTGGTGGTAGTCCCAGCTACTGGGGAGGCTGAGACAGGAGGATTGCTTGAGCCTAGGAGCTTGAGGTTACAATGAGCTGTGATCATTCCACTGCACTCCAGCCTGGGTGACAATGTCACTCTCTCTTTTTTTTTTTTTTTTACAGTTTTTGGCTGGGGCTGGGTTTGAACCCACCACCTCCGGTATATAGGGCCAGTGCCCTACTCCTTTGAGCCACAGATACTGCCCAACAAGTCTCTTTTTTAAAAAGCAGAGATTTAGGCTCAGCGCCTGTGGCTCAAGCGGCTAAGGCGGCAGCCACATACACCTGAGCTGGCGGGTTAGAATCTAGCCCGGGCCCGCCAAACAACAATGACAGCTGCAACCAAAAAAATAGCCAGGCGTTGTGGCGGGCACCTGTAGTCCCAGATACTTGGGAGGCTGAGGCAGGAGAATCGCTTGAGCCCAGAAGTTGGAGGCTGCTGTGAGCTGTGATGCCACAGCACTCCACCCAGAGTTGACAGCTTGAGGCTGTGTCTCAAAAAAATAAAAAGCAGAGATTTATTACATTGAGCATAAATTAAATAAAAAGCAGGGATTGAATGGTCTCCATTGCTGGGCCTGCTGGGCCTGGCATATTATAAAAGCTCAGTGACAGTTACGTGAACAAATGCTCGACATCATGCATAGGAATATAAAAAGGGACGTGTAACCAGGGAACCAAAAACACTACATATGGACTAAAATTCAAAAGGTTCACAATGTGCTGTGTTGGCCAAACTGTGAGCAAAACTGGCCTCCCATACCCCGCTGATGGGGAAGCAAATAGCCCAAGTCTATGGGGAATCTGACCACATCTCACATTTACTCATTGGCCCCTAAATTTCACTTCTAGGACTCTGTCTCAGACATGCCCTGGCAAAAAATTAAAAATCATGTTTGCATGAGGTTATTCATCAGAAACACACCAAGGTCCCATCTATCAGCAGGGCTCTATGCAGCTGGGAAAAGGCTCAGGACAGGTTCCTGCCACTGCATGGAGGGACTCCCCGGGTGGACTGGTTAGGGGGGAAGGCCAGCCAAGCACGTGCTGTGCTTTCTGTAGATAGAAGGGGGGAGAAAATGTTACACACATTTCCTTATATTTGCAAAGTGTAAAGCTGGAGAGATACAGAAAAAACTAACTTTAAAAATGATTCCTGCAGGTGGAGGGAAAGGGGCAAGAGGGAACATACATTTTGGGAAAACAGTCCCAGTAAAGGGGGCTACGTTTGTTGTACTGAGATGGAGAGGGATCGGGGGGAACATTATTAAACAAACACAGGCAAGTTGGAGCTCCAGTGTGTGCAGTGGGACCTTGTGCTTGTAAATGTTTTCAATTTCTATTTGTAATCTTATAATCCATGGGAGGAGGAAGAAGGTGAAAAGAATGCTTTGTTTTCCTTTATACCCTTCTGTGTTGTTTGAATCGGTTACTGTGTCAGACTATGATGCTACTTTGTTATTAAAATATGAATTTTTAATTAAAAATCATAACCCCAAGGAAGTACTGAACTGGGCAGCATTGGTTCTAAGTGCCAGGTGAGCCCGTGGAAGGAAGGGGGTTCTACAGGGACACAGGTGACCAGGGAGGGCAGCCTGCAGGAGAGGGCAGCAAGCTGGGCCCTGAGGGATGAGGGTAGGTGGTTTTGCCCCTGGATAACATTTAAATGTGGATATAGCCCATCAATCCATGAATGGATTAATAAACTGTGGTATATGTGTGCCATGGGATGCTGTTCAGCCATAAAAAGATGGAGACTTTACATCTTTTGTATTTACCTGGATGGAGTTGAAGAACATTCTTCTTAGTAAAGTAACACAAGAATGGAAAAGTATCCAGTGCACTCAATACTAATATAAAACCAGTAGATGAACAAATACACACCCACAGGAGAGAAAAACACAATTCAAGTGGGGGGAAGGAAAGGGGAGAGGGGAGGAGAGAGGGAGATTGGTAAGCTCTCACCTAATGTGCACAATGTAAGGGTAAACAGCACACCCCCTGGGTGAAGGGCTTAACTACAAATTGAACCTTACCTAACAAATGAAAACAGTGTAACCTAATCATTTGTACCCTCATGTTAACCTGAAATTTAAAAGAAAATGGCAATAGTACCTGGACATACCCCCTCCCTCTCCCCTGCTCCCAGGTCCAGTCAGGTCCCCTGTTGGGATGTTTCTGGGATACCTGCCCTGCCTCTCCTGGGTCTGACTGGAGAACTCCTGTACATCCGTCAAACCCAGGGCAAGCACCACCTCTCCAGAGGAGCTCCCCCACTGTCTCCTTGTTGGCCACCAGAGCCGGACATCTTCTGGAGCCTTGGCCACCCTCGT
Source organism: Loris lydekkerianus (assembly GCA_963574355.1). Classification (NCBI taxonomy): domain Eukaryota; kingdom Metazoa; phylum Chordata; class Mammalia; order Primates; family Lorisidae; genus Loris; species Loris lydekkerianus. The sequence continues at coordinate 59,000 of CAUYPK010104980.1, forward strand.
TAGGGGCCTGCCTTCGCTGCTGACAAATTTGTTTGACCCCTGCCCAGCACATCCCTGGCTTCATGGATGCTCAGGGTACTGAAAGAAGCCCCTTTGCCATGTGGGGCATCTGGAAGGCTGCTCTCAGCACCTTCCTGGCTTGGTCTGGTGAATAGGATGAAGATGCTGGTGCCAAACTGAGGGGCTCAAAGACCTCCTCCACCAGTGACTTTTCTGGCACCTTGAACTTGGGCCTGAGACGTTGGCCTCTCTGAATCTTCCTTACCCTCTATAAATAGGAGTGATGAGAACCACAGGACCCATATTTAGGGTCCATGTGAGCATCCTATGATCCGTGGATCCTCAGACCTTGACTCCTACTGTTCTTTATTATATAATAGTCCAATTTAACAGTACATGTTGATGGAGAGTTTACCATGCCTCAGAAACTAGGCTGGGTGCTGGCGACACGCAGGTGTCTCCTGGGTCCTCCTCACCAGGTCTGTTGTCCCTGATGGGGCTGGTGGCTGTCTCCTGGGCTCTCACCATAGCCCCCATCTTTGTTTGCCCAGACTGGGGCTCTACAGAACAGGGGCCTGGCTGCTTTTGTTCACCATTCTATCCCCGGACTCTAACACTGTGCCTGCACATAGTGGGTGTCCGGTAAATGTGTGTTGAAGAATGAATGAGTGGATAGGTGAGCGGGAATGAATGAGGGAGTGAAATAAAGGGAGTGCTCCTGCACTCGGGTCTACAGACCACCCACCTGCTGAGGGAGACAGACACAAGTAAAGCGCTGAGCTGGTGGCCGACCAGGGCGCAGGAGTAGCCAGGCTGGGCCACAGGGGGCGCCATGCGCTGACGTCCTGCCCCTCTGCAGGTGAGTGTCCCAGCCCCGGGCGAGGCAGTGCAGCCAAGCGGAAGAAGAAGCAGCGGCGCAACCGCACCACATTCAACAGCAGCCAGCTGCAGGCGCTGGAGCGCGTGTTCGAGCGCACGCACTACCCCGACGCCTTCGTGCGGGAGGAGCTGGCCCGGCGCGTCAACCTCAGCGAGGCGCGTGTCCAGGTTAGTGCTGGGTCCTGGGCTGCACGTGGGTATGCCGGGAGCCTACAGCCACCAGTCCTTCCCCTGGGGTTGCTCACTAGCGCTTAAGAGCAAGGGCATCTGCAGCCCAGAAGGATGAAGATCCCTGCCACTTACTCCCTAGTTGTGTGCCTTTGAGCAAGTTCCTTAACCCCTCAGTGCCACAGGTGCCTCCCCTTAAAATGAGGCTCATATAAGTTTTGGGTTTTTTTTTTTTTTTTTTTTTTGAGACAGAGCCTCAAGCTGTTGCCCTGGGTAGAGTGCTGTAGCATCACAGCTCACAGCAACCTCCAACCTCTGGGTTCAAGCAATTTTCTTGCCTCAGCCTCCCAAGTAGCTGGGACTACAGGTGCCCGCCACACACCTGGCCTATTTTTTGGTTTCAGCTGTCATTGTTGTTTGGCGGGCGGGACTGGATTCAGACCTCCCAGCTCAGGTGTATGTGGCTGGTGCCTTAGCTGCTTGAGCCACAGGTGCTGAGCCAGGTCATTTTTTTTTTTTTTTTTTTTTTTTTAGAGAGCTCTCTCTATCTGCCAGGCTCCCACCTTGGCTTCATAAAGTGGTGGGATTACAGGTGTGAGTCACTGCACCTGGCCACACATGGGTCTGTTTTATAGGGTAGAGTTAATATTTTTGTGAGGCGCTTAGAACAGTGCCTGGCGCAAAAGGTTTTGATACATAAGTTACCATCTTAAAGCTTGAAGCACTTATTCCATGCAAGTTCTGCGCTTCCTACGCATTGTTTCCTTCCTTCCCTTGCTAGCCTACCCCCAACACACCGTCCCCAGCAGTGAGCCTCACTCACCATCCTGGCCTTACAGATGGTGAGACTGAGCTCAGAGAGATAAAGCTGCCAGCCCAGGGTTGGTGGCAGAGGGCACATGCTGAGGTCCAAAAGGACTTGGGTCCCCTTCACATCCAGGGCACCCTGCTCACCATCCCCTCCTCCCCCCAGGTGTGGTTCCAGAACCGCCGTGCCAAGTTCCGCCGGAATGAGCGGGCCATGCTGGCCAACCGCTCTGCCTCACTGCTCAAGTCCTACAGCCAGGAGGCCGCCATCGAGCAGCCCGTGGCTCCCCGGCCCACTGCCTTGAGCCCAGATTATCTCTCCTGGACAGCCTCATCCCCCTACAGGTGAGATCCTTCAGGCTGAGAGGGGCAGCCAGGGATCTGAGGGGACTGTTGGGGACCAGACTCCTCTGAGCAGGAGAGGAGCTTGAGGGTATCCGGGTGACCCTTGGATCTGGGGTCCACCAAGTGGTGTTCAGATGGGCGAGCCCACGGTGCGTGTTGGTGAACGTGTGTATGTGGGTGTTGTCAGAGTGCAGGTGAGTGTGTGTCCTCACCAGTGTGTACACACAACCATGAGTGCATGCGCGTGTGTCCCCGTGCGTGTGGCTGCATGAATGCATGGAGTGGGGAGAGGACAGGCCTGTTAGGAATGGGAGCAACGTACAGGCATCAATCCGAGGAAGCTGCAGAAGTGGAGGAAGATTCCCTGGCACATGGGAGCCCCAGAACACTGTGTCACCCTCCAGCAGAGAAATGGGGTTGGAAGCCTGAGGGAATGGCCTCTCTGTGCCCCCGGGCCTGGCTGGGGCCCAGAGCCAAGTTCTGGGGCAGTTTTGTCTGGGCCAGAGCTGGAGAAAGGCTCTGACATGGCCCAGCAGGAAGGAAGACAGAGGCTCAGATTGTGGCATGGTGATACCCCACAACTTCAGAGGTGCCATTTGCCCCAGTCGGTGTGAGTGGCTCTTCTGGATCCCTGGTCCCTGGAAGCCTCCTCTGTCCCATTGCCCATTCTCGGTACTTCTGATTTCTTCCCAAATCCTGCAGCCCCAGCCCCAGCCCCAGGTAAAGGCTCCTTGGGAGAGCAAGCTGAGGAGGGGAGGCAGCAGGACCAGAGGCTGTCAAGGACTGACAGCCAGAAGCAGTTGGCTCCAGGGAGCAGACCAGCACACCCACGTGTCCTTGTGTCTCCTATCGCCCCTAGCACGGTGCCGCCCTACAGCCCTGGGGGCTCAGGCCCGGCGACCCCCGGGGTCAACATGGCCAACAGCATCGCCAGCCTCCGTCTCAAGGCCAAGGAGTTCAGCCTGCACCACAGCCAGGTGCCCACCGTGAACTGATTGATGCCCAGCCCCTCACCCCGGCCCAGTATCTGGTCTGACATCAGCAGAAAAGAGGGCTGACCCCTAGGAAGTGGCCTCCTGCTTGGGCTCTCCTGGCCCCTCTCTCCAGCAGAGACTCTCAAGCCTGAGGGGCTGCTGAGGCACCCCCAGCCCAGCGCAGACTCTCTGTCCACAGCCACCAGGGACTGCAGCCCATGACCCTCTGAGGGACAGGGCCGGATGGCGGAGCGTGCCTGCCAAGGACCTCATTTACTTCGTGTATTAAAGCCAAAAAGCTTTTGTCTTTAAGAAATAAAATCATTTTTTAAGCCCCAAAAGCTTGTAGGAGGGTGGGTAAGGGCAGCTTAGAAACTTCTGGGGTCGTTCTCTGCCCTGCACCCATGGAGAACCTGGCTCAGGACTGCAGCCATGGCTGGGCCTGCTGCCCTCCCCTCTGTGCTATTCTCCAGGATGAAGTCCTCTGTCGCCCTGCAGGGCCCCAGGGTATGGGGCTTGGGCTAGGACAGACACCTGCCCTGGACCCCATCTTCTAGCTTGAGCCTGAGGGGACACCCAGTGTTTGAGAGGAACTTTGCTGTGTGACTCTGGACAGGGAGCAGCTCCCCTGCCCTACTGGGGGAGGCAGGATGGGTGACCATGGGGTCCTGGACGGGCCAGAGGCATGTGGGACAGATGCAAAGGAATTAAATCTCTTGCTTCTGGGCACACAGAAGGCTTGGGTCCCCTCAAGCGTTTGAGCATGGAGAGGATAGGCAATGGCCCGAAAGTAGGGGCACAGATTGGGGGTCCCAGCCAGGCTCCCAGTTCAGCATCAAGTGATCCTTGACAGGTGGGGCCACAAGAAGATCTCTCAAGTCCCTCTAACTGCCAGCCAGTGACATAGGAGGGGTCTGCAGAAAACTGAGGGTGGGGGAGTGGTCTGAGATCAGCCCCTCCACCTGGCCCCATGCCACCCCTTCTGATGGGCACACCAGCCTGAGAAGTCAGAGCCTTTCTGCTAAAAGTAACCCCAAATCCAGCCCCCGGGAGGTAGAACAGCACCATCCACCCCACAGGGCACAAGGACACCCAGCCCCTGGGAGTGGTGAGTGAGAACCCCAGCCCCCAGATCACATAGTGCCATATTCCACTCTGTACACATTACCTCAGAGTGCCCTCAAGTGCCAGCTGTGGGCTATATCCTCTAGATGGCCTCAGACAGGCTAAGGCCATAGAAATATCCACCATGAGGGATGTCCCCTTTACTTAGAAGGTGGGATGTTTACACCTATGAGTGAAGTGAGGCCCTCCCTAATATGTTCTAAATATTCTGATGCTCTAATTAGAATGCCACTATGGAAACTTTGTTCTCGTGAGTTGAACACTGCGCCCCTCCAGATGTGCCAACACATCTGGGGATGGGTGACGGACTGGTCACTGTGTGACTTCCTTGTTTTGTGGATGGACAGCTTCTTCCCTGGCAGCAGCGGGGTCCTGGCCAGCAGGAGAATGTGGGGTGCCACAGAGGCGGTATTAAATTAGGCAGAATTCTTATGCATTCTGGCTTCTGTCTGGGGTAAGTGCTCTCTGGGCCTCTTTTGCTGTTCATTCACTGAACAAATACTGTGAAACACTTGCCATGCCCCAGGCCCTGGTGAGAGACACAGGGTCTTTGGCTGCAGAGGAAGCACCATCTTCCAGGGAAGCAAAACGTTAAGGAGTGGTTGCAACACCACATGCCTGAGGGGCCCCAGACCTCGTCTAAAGCATCTGGGCAGGCTTCCTGGAAGAGGTGTGCCTGGAAGGAGGAAGAGTTTGCCAGACAAAGAGGGAGAGGGAGCCGCATGTGTGAAGGTCCTGGGGCAAGAATCTGTCCCTTTGGGCCAGTGGGAGCAGGTCCCAAGCCAGATTTCCTGATGTAGAATGAAGCAAGGTCTGGTGGGCAGGACTGGAAGTTGGGATGTCATCCCATCTGTGGGGAGCCATGGAGGGATTTGCTTTGGGGATCGGGGGGATGGCCACCGGCCTCCATGCAGAGGAGGAACTGTGGGCTAGGAGTGGACACAGGCAGGCCCCAGGGAGGCTGAAGCAGGTGTTCAGCTTGGAGGGGCAGTGGCTTAGACGTGCGAAGGACAGAGAGGGTGGATCGGGGGCACCACCCCCAGATGTCATAGAGGCAGCAAGGACAGGAGTTGGTGACAAGGTGATGGGCTGAGGGAGATGGGGAGGTTGGAGGTGGGGTTTTGGCTTAGACACAAAGGCGAGCCAGGGGGAAGAGACCCTGGACACAGGCCCTGCATCGTGGAAGCTTCCAGAGGATGCTGACCTGTCCTGCCACCTAAACAAGAGCTGAGGACCATCCTGTCCTAAGCAGCATCCTCCCTGGCACAGAACTTGCCCCTTTTCCCCATCTGGGGGATTTGTATTAACAACAGGCCAACCCATGGGGGCCCAGAGTGGCATTCTCATGGGCAGCCAGGAAAATAGGCCTCTGTCGTCCCTGGAAGCGTTACCAGTGAGGGGACAGCACCCCACCCCCCGGCACCCAGCTGGTGCTCCAGAGCTAGTTGGAGGCACGTGCTGCCTTCCTACTTTTCAATCAAAGGAGAGGGCACCATGAAGAACCTCAGGGCTGCCTGCGCAGATGTGGTCACACCGGGCGGGGGCCTGGAAGGCCAGCCCCAGGGACACCAGTGTTGGAAAAAGCCGGGGCCGTTCCCACGGAGGCACTGGCCCTGCCATCAGACCGTGGGGATGTCAGTGTCACTTCCTCCTGAGTGCTCTAGAGAAAACAAACCCGTTTAATAGTTTACACATGCTGCTCCGGGAAGCTGAAGGGGGTGCCCTCCCTGTGAGACAGAAAATATTCCGACACCGCTGTTGCTATTGTAACCCTAATTGCAGGGCTGTGTGGGCAGCTTCCCGGGCACCCATCCCAGGGTATAATTTTTCTGTAAGGACAAGGTCTGCAAGGCCCCGGCCCAGGCTGGAGAACTTGGACTCCTCTCTCTCCCTGCCTTTGCCCATTTGGCCAACCGAGCTTGGGAGAGGGCATTGCGTGTGTCTGCTTTTAGTTTTTATATGAAACAAAGGAACTTGAGGATGGAGGGGGCAGGGTGGAATGTGATGGAAAAGCAGTCAGGCTCCACAAAAACCAAAACCAGAAATAAAGACCAGAGTTTCTGGTTCTGTGACCCTGGGCAAGGCGCTTCTCTGGGACTCAGTTTCCTCCTCTGTGAAATGGGAGATAATAACAGAACTCACCTGAAAGGGCTGCTGGCACAGGGTTACCACTGATAAAAGGGCCTTCAGTGTTTATAGTGGAGGGGCCCAGATGGAGGGATGCGGGTGAAATGGCACTTTGTCCAGAGAACCTGGTACACGGGTTCAGGGCTCTGCCCTCTTGTTCCTTCTGTGCCCACACTCCCGGGGAGCACCAGTTGGGGACCAAAAACAAGCCTGTATCCCCAGCTCCCGCACCTCTCCGCCTCGCCCCTTGAGGGCGCTGTGGGGTTGCTGTAGTGTCCAGAGATGGGGGTCCCAGCAGAATACCCTCCTTGCTCTCAGGAGCTCACCAGGGCAGCTGGCTCCTGACCCAGGCTCCTCTTAAAAAACAAAGAAACAAATCCAAAACAGGCAGCAGGGGTCACAGCATAACAATCAGCACAAGCATTCGGGAACTTGTACAACAACAGCCATGAAAATGTTCACAAGCGTTCACCCTAAATTCATCTCTAAATCCAACTTTGAAAAATAATCCAAAAGGGCGGCTTAGGGCTGGGGGTGGGGGGAAGCAACATTCACAGAGAGTTTACTGCATTTATCACACATATTTTATACATGCACTGTAAAAAATTTGGGACAACACAAATCAAAATGTAAATAAATTTTATGGTGGCTTACACTCTACTAGTCTCTATTTTTGTAATAACTTTTTTTTTTTAAACCCAAAAAACAAAACAATTCTACCAAAAAAACAGACCAATGTAACAGTCTGAAATACACGATGAGCTCTGTCTTTGTGTCAGAACACATTCTGGAGACCTAATGGTCACTGTGTGAAGTGACTGCCCCGTCCCCATGGGGGACGTCTTACTCCACCCTGCCCCCGCTGCTTACCTTAACCTTTCAGGTCTTAAAGCTTTGAGACCGTCAGAAGTTCCCTTTTACACTGTAAGAGCTGGAGGGAGTGTGTTTAAGAACTTCTCAGTTCACACCTTAGAAGAAACAGGAATGGACTAAGTTTGGAATGTGCACCTCGAAATCAGAGGGGGAACTCAAAGGAGAGATGGTATGGTAAGTAGGCATAAGTCTGAGACGACCCTGGAAGGCCAGCCATGGTGGCTCACACCTGTAATCCTAGCACTCTGGGAGTCCAAGGAGAGTGCATCAGTTGAGCTCAGGAGTTGGAGACAAGCCTGAGGCAAAGGAAGACCAGTCCCTAAAAAAATAGCCAGATATTATGGCAGGTACCTGTGGTCCCAGCTACTTGGGAGACTGAGGCAAGAGGATAGATCGAGCCCAAAAGTTTGAGGTTGCTGTGAGCTATGATGCTACAGCACTCCACTGAGGACAACAAAGTGAGACTCTATCTCAAAAAATAAAATAAAATAGCCCTGGGGTCCCCACCCTTTGTAGCCCCACCTTTGCATAATCCCTTTTCCTTGAGTGTGAAACTTGTGACTTGCTTCTAACTAATAGAATATGGTGAAGGTGAGGGACTTTTCAGGTGTAATTTAGGTACCAAATCAGTTGACTCTTAACTAAATCAGAAGGAAGATTATCCAGGGTGGCCCTGACCTGATCAGGCAGACCCTTTGAAAGAAAACCCTTCATGAGAAAACAGGCTCAAAGCAGAGACTTTTGGGCTGACCTTGAAAAAGGCGTATTATGAACTCCCTACAGAGGGGGTGGCCCCTAGGAACGAAGGGCCTCAGTCTTACAACCTCAAGGAACCAAATTCTGCCTACTCTAAAAATGAGCTGGGAAGAAGACACTGAGTTCCAAGTGAGACTCAGCCTGGGTGACACCTTGACTGCAGCCTGTGAGATCCCGAGCAGAGGGCGCAGCTGAGCCCCGCCCACACTCCTGACCCAGGGAAACTGTAAGGTCATAAATACATGTTGTTTTATTGCTGCTAAGTTTGTGGCAACTTGCTACACACAAAACAAGACTAATAGGTGGGGCTAAAGCTTGCAAGTCCACCTAACCCTCTGGTCAACTAAGGACCCCCCAGCCTGCCAGGGAGCGAACTAGATGGTAAGGCCCCTGCTCCTGTCATCTGGTGGCCACAGTTATGGCCTCTTGTCTTGTCTGCACAGCCAACAGGTGCATCATCCTAGAACACAGCCTTGCACATCTCTCCCCTGCTTACAGCTTCCTGTGGCTCCCTAGGACCCTCAGAGCAAGGTCAGTCCCCCAAGCTAAGTGTCTGTGGCTCGCCATTCAGCCTATTCCTACCTCATCACCTCCCCCAGATTCCTCAGACCCTGGAAACTCAGTCCCCTGTTCCCATTGTGCCCCCTGCCAGCCCCCTGCCAGCACTTTGCGATAACATCCTCTCACCCAACCCCTCTGCCAGAGAAAACTCATTCCAGTGGGGGTTACCCTATAGTGGCAACTTTTTAAAAAACCAAGTTAAATTATGGACAGTTGGTAAATATAATACAATATGTATATATAACTCAATGGCATAATTTTGTATTTGGAAAGTGGAAATAAAAACCCTATTTTCATAATTCAAATTTTAGAAAGCAAAGGTACCCAAAGTCTTCTCGGCTCATGCAAATGTCAAAAGGAGTTACCATCGTCACATGGTTGGTCCTGTGGCAGAATCTCCAGGGAGTATCAAAATAACATAGCAGGTCCGTAGAGGTGACAAAACACTGCCTGCCTCAGGCTCTCCCTCTTCTGGAGAATACACACACACACACACACACACACACACACACACACGAACATGTATATTACATATTTAATATGCACAGTAAAAAAAAATCTGGAAAGTCATAAACTGTAACATGACCAGTGATTTTCTCAGGGAGGTGGTATTCTGGGTGGTCTCTATTTTTATATCTATACTTATAAGTTTCTCTACTGGAGTACTAAAAATTGACAAAAATCTTTTAACAATTCTATACAAATTAGAACCATCTTTCTGGAGGACGTGCAACAGACAAGACTTTTTAGCCCAGTAATTTTACTTCTAGAAACATGCCTGAAAGACATGAGTGTGCACAGAGATCGATGTGCAAAGATGCCCACAAAAGCACGGTGTGTGCAGATGCAGCCTGGAAAATTAATTTTCTGACAATACGGCTGATTAAATATGAATAAACAATGAGGACATCCAGGATGGTAGATGCCAGGGTGCTGTTACTGTTTGGGTGTCTAACCATGGAGAGCTCTGGGCGGATGTGCAGTTGTGTGAGTAAAGGAAAAACCACAAACTAAGATGAAAGGGCAAGTTGGAGGTGTCTCTGTGAGGCTGCAAGCCCTGATCACAGATGCCACCTGCATCTGTGACATCCCAAGAAATCCTGCATGAGTGTTTTTGTTGAGGAATTCCATTGTGATCAAAAACAGCTCTGAACCTCTGTCTCTGTGATGTGAGTACACTTGGGCATATGTGCATTGCACTCGTGTTTTCCTTCACCGAACAAGAGCCAGGAGCCAGACACAGCAGGGCACACACAAACCCAAGTCCCTGTCCCCCTTGAGCGCTCATTCTTGGGGGAGAGACAAAGAAGACAAAGGCAGAGGAGATACAGGAGTCGTGCCCACTGAAGACACCTTGGCGCCTTGCTGGTGCCATGATAACATGACCTCCTTCTGAGTGGGACAGAAGCTACCAGAGGGTTTTGCACACAGGAGCCTCCACTGCTGGGTGGGGAGGAATACTTTGGGGACTGAAGGGGAAACAGGGTGCAGCTGGGAGGCTACAGCAGTGACCTGGGACCTCGCAGCAACGTGCATGAACACGACTCCCAGAGTGCTGGAGCCTAGCTGGAGGGGAGGGGGCAGCCTCTGCATGGTGATGGCCCTGGGGGTCTGTTTCCTTCTGTGAGCTTTTCTGTAGTTTCTAAGCTTGTGACATTTATCATAACTTGTAAGAACATATAATTAATGATTTTTAAAAATCCCATTCACCTTTCAGAGTCCGATTCCAGAGATGCCTCTCTTGGGAAGTTTGCCTGGATTCCCTCAGCCCCAACTGATAAGTCTGTCTTTGGTGACCACCCAAGGCCAGCCCACCTGGATTAGAACGAGTTGGTGTTTCCGCCCTGGCTGCCCTTCCCAACCGCAGCAGCCTCCCAGGGACACACATAGAATCCTCTCAATCGGCTCGGTGCCTATCGCTCAACGGCTACGGTGTCAGCCACATACACCAGGGCTGGCAGGTTCGAACCCAGCCCAGGCCTGACAAACAACAATGACAACTACAACAATAAAAAATAATAATAACTGGGCGTTGTGGGCGCCTATAGTCCCAGCTACTTGGGAGGCTGAGGCAAGAGAATCGCTTAAGCCCAAGAGTTTGAGTTTGCTGTGAGCTGTGATGCCACAGCACTCTATCAAGGGCAACATAGTGAGACTGTCTCAAAAAAACAAACAAAAAAAGATTCCTCTCAATCCTGTGGGAATGGAGCTCTGGCTCCCTGGGACCCCCAGGCTCTCTCCCTGCTTCCCAGACCCAGACTGGCCCCTCTGCATACTGTCATCATCCCCATAGCCTCTCTCACACCAGGGGGTTCCTGGGGGCCATTATAAGAGATAGAGGATCCCTGGTGGGCAGGTCACACTTTCTGGGCTTCCTCCCAAGAAGGGGTATATATTGGGGGTGGGAATGAAGGATTCTCTAACATGAGTTCAAACCAATACATTTTGAAGAGGACCCCAGAGTGCAACCTGCTCCATCTCCCTTGGGTCTGCACGAACCCCAGCTCAGCGCTTCTCCCCTGCATACCCAGAGCTCAGGAAAAGATGCCCCAGACACCAGGCCCTGACCAGGGGTGGCACCAACTTCCCAGGCCTGGGCCTTAGTGCCATTCGTGGTCCCCAGAAGGCCAAAACACTGGCCCCACACTACCACTTCCTTCCACCCCGGCTCCCCTCACCTCTCTTCCACTTCCAGCCTCAAGACCCCAGGGGGCTGAGCTCTTCTCATCTTCAAACCTCGATTTTCTCAGCTTGCACATTCCCCCCCAAACCATCTGACTTACCCCCCACCCCAGGTGAGTTCCCACCTCCTAGGCAGCGCCCGCTGTAGGGATTAGAGGCCCCCTCGGTGCTCCCACTCCCCCATCTTCCCCATCAGGGTGCTGAGTACTGGGGTCATCACTGTCCACTGTCCTGTGGCTGCCCCATAGCCTGGGACTCACAGGACAGGGCTGATGTCACACAGTGGATGAAGGGAGAGTAGGCGGATGGGCACCGGCAGCTTCCCCAGGTAGGCCACCGTGTGTACCACATGGCCCAGGAGGACGACCAGGAAGTGCATCCAGGTGACGATGGATGAGGGGGGCAGGGAGCTCATCAGGTCTGTGGTTCTGCCTCTGAATGGGCCACCTTCCCTTCCTCACCCAGGCTCAGGTCTCCCTCTACCACTATTCACAGGTCCCACAGTCTCCAAGCAGGGCCCTTTGCCCTGAGAGCCCCTTTTTCTCCAGGCTCTGCCCCCCATGGTCCCCATTCTGTGGTTTTTCCTCCTGGCCTTACCACATCCTAGCTCAGGGATATTGGCCAAGTCACCTCTCCCTTCTGAGCTTTACCTTCCTTATCTAAAAAGCTAAAGGGCCCCCTCCTACAGTTATTTTAAGAAGTCAAAAAAATTAAAAGGTAAGCATCAGGTCCAGCACAATGCTGAGCAAACAGCAGGTGCTCAATGCCTGGCAGTGCCCTTCTGCTTCCTGCAGGGCAGCTGCAGCCCAAGAAGAGGTGCCATCTTACCACCAGGGGGCAGTGTTACCCACACCCAGTCCCTGCTCTGCTTTCTAGGGAGGCCTGGTGTCCCTGAGCCCTGCCGCCCTGCCAGACCCCCATACAGCAGTTCCCATCAGTCGGGGTGCTGGGAGGGGAACACTTAGGGAAAGGGTACAGCACACTCACAGTGGTTCAGAGCAGGGACTCTGGGAGCCTGGCAGTCCCAGGTTCGGGAACTGACACTGCTTTGTATATTGTACGCCACCTGAGCCCCAGTGTCCTCATCTGTAAACATGGAACTGGTAAAGGCAGCTGTGACAGGGGAGGAGGGCTATGGGGAGGGGCACCACCTGCCAGGGCAGAATTTGGGCATCCCCCAGCCCCCAGGTCCCCTGGCCAAATACTATCTCACTCACCCCAGGCAGGGGCAGGAAGCTCCTGCCTGCGGTGTGACTTAACATAAGTCGGGGTATATTTGTGTGTTTGCCAGTTTGGCCCCGGTCATACACTGGAAAAATGCCCAGTGCACTGGAGCAGCAGCCAGTCTGGGCAGCAGTGCACACCAGGAATGAGCAACCCAAGAGGCTGTGCGCTGAGTTGAATAGGCACTTCTTTTTAATGACTAGAAATCACACACGAGTCTAGGAGCGACCACACACACACACCCAGGTTCCCCATAGGGGTGGACATTTGTAGCTTTCAAACCTCAAAGACATTGAAAGAACCAGAAAGTTCCTGTTAGTGGTTGGTCATTCAAAGCTACTGTCCTCAACGGACAGCCCTTTGGAGTAACTAAAGCCCTGGAAAAGAAAGCCGACCTTACTGTGGAGCTTTCCCAGCCTCACCTGAGCCAGAGAGGAGGCTCCAGAAAAGGAATCTGGAGCATAGGGCAAGGGCGGTGTCAAGAGGGAACAGAGGAGCACATCCCACTCTCTGTCACTAAACACCGCCAGGAGGCTGCTGCGGACCTGTTCCTGAGCCCCTCCTCCAGAGGCACAGGCTGTGGCTCCCAGGCCAGGCCCTCACATGGGATTCCTGTTTACAATGCCGCCAGCCAGGCCTGCCTGGAGACCCCTGGGCCTAAATCTCTAAAGTGGGTCTGAGAAGTCTGCTCTCATGGCCCTGACTTCGGAGGATCCTTAGGTTTGGGATTCTGAATGGAGTCTCCTCTCCCTTTTCACTCTCAGGGAGGGAGAAGGAGAGATGTTCTTAATGCTCTGTTATTTGAGTTGAGGGATTGTCACTCTCGACAGCCCATCTCTAAATGTTCCAATTGACCACGTCATATAGCAATCCAAGGACTAAGAAACACACACATATGCACATGAGCGCACGCACGCGCGCACGCGCGCGTACACACACACACACACACATGCGGGCCCACTGGGCCCAGGGATCCAGCTCAGCAGGTTGTCAGGAAATCGGGACCCACAATCTGGAAGAGACACTATGTCCCCAGATACAGCCACAGCAGCTTTTGGCCCATGGTCTGGTGGCCAAGGAAGGGTCAGCTGCTGGTCACAGGTGGTGGGCTGCTTCCCAAAGGATCTGCAGAGCCATGGAGACACAGGGGAGCTGGGCCAGGGTATAGGCCACGGAGCGGATGGGCGCCGGCAGCTTCCCCAGGTAGGCCACCGTGTGTACCACACGGCCCAGGAGGACGACCAGGAAGTGCATCCAGGCGACGAAAGGGTTAGGATCCAGGAAGGAGTAGACAAAGCCCAGGAAGAGGAAGGGGTAGATGGTCTCCATGTCGTTCCGGTGGGCTCTGGGGAGACAAGGGGCTGCAGTCAGTCAGGCATTATCTTTGGGACCATGGGCCCTTGTGAGAATGTCTCAGAAGTAGGTACTCTGCCTTGGAGGGGCCCGGACTCACTGAGGATCATTTCAGGGGTGCTGGGAACTCCAGTCCATTCATGGCCAGGGCAAGGAGATGCCCCAGAGTTCAGAAGAGCAGCAACTCCAAGCTTAAGCTTGCAAGTGGCTGAGTAAGAGAAGCCCCGTGGGCTGGGCCCAGTGGTTCACACCTGCAATTCTAGCACTCTGGGGGGTGGGGGGGGAGAGGGGGCGGATCCTTTGAGCTCAGGAATTTGAAACCAGCCTGAGCAAGATTGAGATACCATCTCTACTAAAAATAGAAAAATTAAGTAGGTGTAGGGGTAGGTACCTGTAGTCCCAGCTACTCGGGAGGCTGAGACAGGAGGATTACCTGAGCCCAGCAGTTGGAGGTTTCTATGAGCTATGCTGACGCCACGGCATTTTAGACTGGTTGACAAAGTGAGACTTTGTCTCAAAAACAAAGCAGGCTCCCCGTCTGTAGCTCAGTGGTTGGAGCACCAGCCACATACACTGGATCTAGCGGGTTCGAACCCAGCCCGGGCCTGCCAAACAACAATGACAAGTATAACCAAAAAATAGCCAGGCTTTGTGGTGGGTGCCTGTAGTCCCAGCTACTTGGGAGGCTGAGCAAGAAATTCGCTTAAGTCCAAGAGTTTGAGGGTGCTGTGAGCTGAGATGCCACAGCACTCTACAGTGGGTGACATAGTGAGACTCTGTCTCAAAACAAAAAGACAAAGTTCCCGTGAATAGGCCAGGGGTCACAGAGAGTTCCTGGTTTAGTGTTTTTTTTTTTTTTTTTTTTTTTTTACCATGGCTTTAGGGCTTGCCGGAACCGGCCTTGCCACACTCTGCCCATCTTCCTCTCTGGCCCTTGGATACCAGGTAGGGAAAGTGGGTCTCAGATATAGAAACTGTGAGCACTGGAGCTGGGGTTTAAACCTAGTTCTGACTTAAGTGCGTGCCCTCGACACAGGTAGGATTTCTCCGAGGCAGGCCTGAGGCTGCCCTCCCTAGGAATGACACCTCCAGAATAGAAGGGGCCGAAAACTAGGAGTATGCATTTGAGTGAGTGCCTGCTGTCTCACTCTGCCCCAAACACAAGCACCAGCCATCCTTTCAGGGACAGTAATAACGAGATCAGCTTCCACTCTCTGGAGCCAACCATCAGCCTCTGGTGAGGCTCCCATTTCATACGTGCTTTCCAGCCTCTTTTTTTTGTTTAAAGTAATCAAGTGTGTGTGTGTATACATGTGGCAGGCATGGGGGTGTTGTGTATAACCCTGCCATAAATAAATGACCAAGAAAGAAAGCTCACCCACTTCTTCTAGGAGTTGGTTCACATTTTCCATGACTCCTGCTAATGGTCAGCTTCCTTTACAAAGGGTGGGGAGGTTGAGTCCCATAAATTAGAGACTGAGCGAGCAACTAAAGCCATAGATGGCCACGTTGGAAGTTCAAATAAATAGGAATCCAGCGCCCAGGCCATGACCTCCGCCAAGGACAGGCCACATGTGTGAGGCGCCTGGGACTCTGCTGGAACAGAGGCCCCCTCTCCAGGCCTTCTGGCTGGAACATACTTCACCAACAACCCCGTGTGGTGACCTGCGGCAGAGCCCTCCTCTTCCCTCCTGCTGGCAAGGTGAGTCTTAGGCAAGGGCCAAGGCGTACCCGCCTGGCTGACAGAAAGTGGGCAGAGCAGGGAGGGGCCTGCAGTGCTCAGAACCCTGCCCTGAGACGGGGGTGGGAGTGGTCGGGGAAGGAGACATTTGTACTAAAGCTTAAAGGATGAGAAGCTGGCTACACACAGGAACACCTTTCCAGGGAAAGGAAAGTGAGAACGTCCTGAGGGGGGAATAAGCATTGTGTGCAAGGGCAGAAAAGGGACCTATGTGGTTACAGAGTGGTGCAGGAGAGGGAGTGAGGCAGGGTGAGAGAGGGAGAGGGGACTGACAAAGCAGGACTGAGTTCAGTTTGAGTATACAAAAACTTCTATAAACCCAGCAGGGCCTGTATCTTTCTCAGCCAACCTCGGGACAGGGCACTGGTGCCTGTTTCCCAGATCCTGAGTCTTCCTTCTTTTCCCCCAAATCTTGACATTGAACCAAGCCACAGAGAAAGCAAGTCTGCAGCAGGCCAGGTCTCACCCAGCTGTGGGGAAGACAGATCCCTGCCAGCACCAGAGAGGCTGGTCCTGGAGGAGCCCAGGGTGCTGCGTGCAGGGGCGAAGAAGAGGGAGAAACCAAGAACTGAGGCCCTTCCAATCCCCAGTCAAGTACGTCTCTCACCTTACTCGGGAGTCATGAAAGCAAAGGCAACAGTGTTTCCCCAAAATCACTCTGTCCTGTGGAAACGGAGCTGTGTGTACCAATATCCCCCCATATGCTGATTAGAGTTTTCCCTTTGAAACCTCCCCCTCTACCTTTTTAAAAAATAAAATCTCACTATATTGCCCAGGCTGGAGTGTAATAGCGTCATCACACCTCACTGCAACCTCACACTCTGGGACTCAAGTGGTCCTCCTGCCTCAGCATCCCCAGTAGCTGAGACTACAGGTGCCTACCATGCCTAGCAAAAGGTTTTTTTTTTTTCCTCTGCAAAGGTTTACTAGATGGATTTGAAATAAATAAATCCTTAAAACAAGTGAAGTCCCAGCTACTCCTGGTGCAAAGATTTTCAGAGGCGAGATGAGGGAAGAGTCGGGGGCTACTTGGAGAGAGACAAAGAGACCAGTCCCTTCTCTGTCCATCTGTCTGTCCCTTTGCTTTCCTGGGAGGCGGATGGCAGGTCTTGATGGGGATGGAGGATCTTTGATCATCCCCATGTTAACGAGAAGTAGCTCTCGACCTGGCGTTCAGCTTCCTTACTCTGTCCTTGGCCTTGGGGTTGTGGCCGGTAGGTGGGGAGAGGTGGTTACTCATTGCCAGAATGGCCTGTGGGGGCCCTGCTGCCGGAATGGCCTGTGGGGGGCTTCTGAAGCTGGGAAATCCTCAGGAGGGGACGCTAGTTCCTGGAATCCCTTGGGCTCCTCTTCTCTTGGGACTCATTTCTGAGTCAGAATCCTAGGAGGCTGACTCTACCTGCCATGATATAGAAGTGCCCTTCCCACCCCCATCTAAAAGGTTTGTTTTTTTTTAAAGACATGGTCTTGCTATATTGCCCAGGCTGGTCTTGAACTTCTGGCCTCAAGTGATCCTCCTGCTTACAGGTATAATCCATAGCACCTAGCCAGAAAACCCATTTTAGATTAACTGGGTATGTCCCAAGCTGTGGTCTGTGTACCCTCTTGTGAACCACAATTTGATACCACCCAGATAAGTATTTTTATAAAATTTATTTGAGCTGGGCACAATGGCTCACATCTATAATGCTAGCACTCTAGGAAGCCAAGGTCGGTGGATCCCTTGAGCTCAGGAGTTTGAGACCTTCTAAGCAAGAGCAAGATCCCATCTATACCAAAAATAGAAAAATTAGCCAGGCGTCATAGTGGGTAGTCCTAGCTACTTGGGAGGCTGAGGCAGGAGGATCGCTTGAATCCAGGAGTTTAAGATTGTTGTGAGCTAGGCCGATGCCACAGCACTCTAGCCTGAGCAACAGAGCAAGACTCTGACTATAAATAAATACATAAATAAATAAACAAATTTTATTTGGAAGCACGGCTAGCACATGAAAGCCACTCACCCAGATATTTCTCCTTAAAGTATGTGTTTACATTTTAAGAGTGAGTCGACATTTAGAGTGCCATTAAGAGAATCACAGTCAGACAGAACACAAACATGGCCACAGCCCAGAGAGCGGCCGAAGATGGGGGAGGGGCGAGCCTCGTGCAAAACCAACTGGGGGAGAGGCGGGCCTCATGCAAAACTGAACGGCCTGTCTGAGCCCCACCTTCTAGCTATAGCAACAGGCCAGCGATCCTGAGATCACCAGTGTGGGAGGAGAGGTGGCCTCTGTGGAGCTATGAGAGCCCAAAACTCTGACTCTCACCCCTGGGGCCAGCCCAGCACTTCTTCCCCCATCTAGTCTGTCTCAAACCACAGTGAGGCCTCCACAAAGCCACGGCTGGGCGCCCATGAAGCCACAGTGACGCCAAGGACAGGGACCAATGGTGAAATCAAGGAATGATGCAAGAAAACTCACCTCCCTCCTCCCCACCTCCAGGATCTGAATTGAGACATGTGGAAGGAGTCACGTACCAGGGAGATGCTTGGGCAAAATGTGTCATTCCAATAATAACCACTTTTTTTTTTTTTTTTTAAGGTAAAACTCACCCAAAGCAAATTCCTGCTAGACTGGACTTGCATGGCCTCCTCTAGCATCGGGCCTGCCTCTCACTATCAACAGACATTACAACACCATCCCATCTGCATTCTGTATCAGGTGGCAGGTGGCGGCAGGTGCCCACGGGCAGCCCGGGCAGGGCCAGCTACTGGCAGCTCTGCGGGCTACTCCTCTTCCTGCCCCCAGCCCTGCTGGTGGGCTCCTTGAGTTCAGGGTCTACACCACAAAGCAGCTGCTTGTTTGTAAAGGCAAGTACCCCACAGCGTCAAGTCACCTTCATGCAGAGGAGACCCCTCAGGAGCCAAGCCTCAGGCACCGAGTGCTGAGGGAGTTGCCCCTGGAGAGTGCCTAGAACACCCCAACGCTGAACCAGTGGATCTTTGTCTTTTCTTTGTCACCCTTGGTAAAGTACCTCACACTCTTAGGCTCTAGTGATCGTCTTGCCTCAGCCTCCCAAGTAGCTGAGATCACAGGTGCCCGCCACAACGCCCGGTTATTTTTAGAGATGGGGTCTCACTTTGGCTCAGGCTGATCTCAAACTCCTGAGCTAAAGCAATCCACCTGCCTCAGCCTCCCAGGGTGCTGGGATCACAGGCGCGAGCCACCACGCCTGGCCTTGAGTAAGTGAATCTTAAGTTTGCTGCTATGAGTTTCATCACTGTCACCACCGCTGTCACCAGCCCTGGCCCCGACATGGTGTTAAAGCCAATTTCACCCTCTTGGTTTTGCCAGAGTCCAACCACCCTCGATGCCCAGAGCCCAATTAGTAAAAAGTATTTCATGGTGCAGTGGGCACGGGGTGCTGGCTCTGGAGCCTCCAGATTGGATCTGCCATGGCCTCAGGCCACCTCTTTCTCTCTCTCCAAAATGAACATGCTGAGTAATGTGAAAGGGACTTTTCTCGGGCTGATAATTGGAGACCAAATTTCCTGACGAACCAGTTCACAGCTTAATTCTACACACTCCAAATAGAAACTCTCACAAGTTCAGGTCATGTGCTTACCTTCCTTCTTTGGGACCACAGCATAGCCCTCACTGCAGGTTCACACACACGGCCTCAGACTTGAGTCAAAACACATATTGTCAGGAAATCTGGATAGGTATCATGAGGAGAGGTGGCTACATTCGTGCTTTAGACGAGGCCCTGCTTCCCCCCAGGGCTGGGCCCCCATTTTGCGAGTGTGCTAACCTGCAAGGCAGATTTATGCTCCAGGAGCCATGTGCTTTTCTATTTGAGAGAAGGGCAACTCTGATTTCGCTATAAACAACCCTGGTCTAATATTTAACCGACTTTTGCTTCCAGGGGTCTTGCCACTCAGGTTCCGGCCAGTTCTCCAGTAGGGGATGGCAGGATGGATAATTCTCTTCATTCTGTGCCCCAAGTTTCCATGATGTTTTGTGAAATCAGGTGGTGGAGGAGGGGCCTCAGATACCCAGGCACCCCCGGGTCTGGCCTGGGCCCAGTATACAACAGGTTTCCAATAAATTCTCACCAGAGGGATGTAAAACGTGAGCGGATGATGGCAACTCAGACAGTGCTGACCTCAACTTAAACCATTTAGGCATTAGCACGATAAAGGATAGATCATTTTGTTGAGAAGAAGAAACTTAATTGGGTGGGTAGAAAGGTCTTGGCACCACACAGGTCTATTGTCTCTCCCTGGAACGATCATGGTGAGTAAAAATAAACCCCGTGTCCATAAGCCCACGTGGCCACTCCTGTGCCACATGAAAGCTGCTAACATCAAACCTCCGCAGCCTGGGAGGAGCTGAACATACCCCCGGAGGCTGCTGTGAGCTGGCAGTCCTGCTGCCTCGCCGGCTCCACTGCCCAGAAGAGCCCAGACAACCAAGGACAAGGGTCACCGACGAGGGGTCATGTATGGGGAAGGCTTTTGCTCAGGCAAGTATGGCTCGTGCTCAGCAGTGCCTTGAAAGTGACCAAGAAAGGAAGCTCACGTGGTAGGTGCTCATCACAGGACACATGGCTGGACGGTTGCACCCCCTGCAGAGGATGTGAGAGGCAGAGCAGCGAGGAACTGCACTTCCTACATTGCACAGCTCTGTGATTTTTTCAGACCATGAGTATGTATATTATTGTCAATGGCCAAGAAAAACATAAGAAAAAACCCCACAGACTTTCTTTCAACAGAATTTCTATTATCTAAGTGGCATCATCCCACTCATTTCTGCCTGTGACGCGTGGGAGTGTATCGGGGGCTTGTCTCCTGTCTGGCCCTGTCCAGCTCCATCCTCCTCAATCCCCATCACTCTGCTCAGACAATCCCTCCCCGGGGATGTCACCGCCTGCTCGTGAAGCATGGCAGACCATAAACTGCTAAAAATCCCATCTTGACACTGGTGATGTGAAATGAACGTTTACTCTCTGATGGACTTTCATGCAGCCATTTTTAAAGACTTACTGGCATGAAAGGTGCTCATGAAATAATGTTAACAACAACATCAAAAAAAATCCAAACTTCCAGTTGGGTATACCTAATGCATGCCTAATTTTATGACAAATATTTAGACATAGAAGCCAAAGCGGAGAGAGATGACCATGGGAACAGAGATTAGAATTGTGAGTGGTTTTCCTTTTTGTCTCTATATTTTCAGTATTACCCAAATTGTCTGCAATGAGTTGTTCTGATCTTTTATGGTAAGGAAAATTGATTTTACTTGAGTAGGGGGATGGTAAGCATATGAAAAGATGTTTAACTTTACTCAGAATAAAAGAAATGCAAAGCAAAAGCAAAACGTGACGTAAATGTTCGTGTACCATGTCGGCAGAGATCCACCCAAAAGCGTGACAATGGAGTGAGTTGTCGGGGCAGGGAGTAGACGTGCACACGTGGTGACATTTCTCACCATTTGATTGCATCCCGTCGTTTTTGCACACACATACACACCAAGGCAAATGAAAGAGGTGTCAACATATTCTGTTCATAATGGACAAAGGCTGAGGACAGTCCAAATGCCCATCTAAGGAAAGTTGGCTAGGTAAGGTATGGGCCATCTGCTCAGCAGGGTGCTGGCATAAACCCCAGTGGTCAGAAGGTCTGAAGGAACAGGCCACTGCCAAGTCTGTGGCCAGGTCAGTGTCCCAGCAGTACTTACCTGAGGCAGCGCTCCACATCGGGGTCCGTCCGGCAATACTGGAGGCCTCCGTGTCTCAGGGCATCCTCCGGGTTGGCAAAAGCCTAAAATATATCACCTGAGAATTACTGCTTATGAGATGGTTGCCCAGTCACCTGGTCTGTTTTTCATCCATGGACAGAGTTACAGGGCAGTGGTACAGTCACACCCACGTCCATTCAACCGGCACCCATGAACCCCTTCTCTGTGCCACATGCTGGGGGCTCACTGTGAGAAAGGCTCCCTGTCCCTGCTCTTGTGAAGCTCACAGTCTGACAGGGCAATTGCCTGTGAACCAGGGGAGACCAGGTGGTCTCACCTTTTAAGAAAGAAAATAGGTTGGCCTTGACAATGTTCACAGGTGACTTGCCTGAAACTGGGGTCAGAGAAGGCTTTTCTGAGGCAGTGACATTAATGCTGAGGCTCTGACTCATGACTGTCCGCAAGGGCTGGTTTGTCCTGTCTGGTGGGCCTGCACTGCCCTGCCCTGCCCCAGACTTTAATCAGATGGAGGGAGGACTGGGGCATCTACATTCTAGGCAGAACGGGCATGTGCAAAGGCCCTGAGGTCTGAAGAAACTGATGTGCTTGAAGAACAGAAAACCAACCTGTCTGAAGCATAGAAAGCAAAGGGTGAGGGACCCAAAGTGAAGTTACAGGGTTCAGGAAGGTCCTGAAAGTACTTTCAGAATGTGAACTGAGTGTGGTGGAACACTCTTGTAGTCCCTACTTGGGAGAGTGAGGCAGAGTGGTCACTTGAGCACAGGAGTTGGAGACTAACTGGGCAATACAGTGAGACCCCATCTCTAAAAAATTTTTTTAACCATAATAAAAATTTTTTTAAAGTTCTTAAGTAAAAAAAAATTAGCCATGGGTCATGGTGTATACCTACCTATATTGCCACCTATTTGGGAGGCTGAGGCAGGAGGATTGATTGAGCCCTGTGTTATAGGCTGGATGACATAGCAAGACCCTATCCCTCTCTAAAAAAAAAAAGAAAAGAAAAATCTGGAATTTGCACTTGAAGCAAAGAAAGACTCTTAAGAGCTCCAGCTGGAAATCCATTGAAGTTCCTGTGCCTCAACTTCCTTATCTGTAATGTGAGGATAAAACACCTGACCTACCGTGCAAAGAGTGAGGGAGAGAGCTGGAGGAGCGTCTGGCACAACACTCAGCACAAGGAAGACACTTGTCACTTTCTCTTGTTGGAAAGCAGAGACAGAAGGTCACATTCTGGTCACTAAAGGCCCACAGCCATGGCTCCTGACCCCATGTGCTGCCGGGACCCAGTCAGAGTCCACCCACCAACTCCACAGCCAAACCTGAACCTTAGCAGTGGGTTTTCTAAGTGACTCCTCCAATGGCAAGCCCTGTGCTTCTGACTCAGGACTCTGTCCCCCGAGGGCAGAAGTGTCCTGCCTAGTGGGCCTGCCCTGCCCTGCCCCAGAGGTGAACCCAGCCCATGCCTGATGTTGGTCATGGGCGGGGATCACCCACACCAAAATTCCTCTTCACTGGCCCTCAGGCCAGAGAGTCACCAACTCTGACGGCCCTGCCCCAAGGCCCTGTGCACCACCTCCAGCCAAGGTGAGCGGCCAGGCCTCTGGATGCTCTCCCAGGGAGTACGCTATGGCTACTGCTGCTCGTGTGAATTTCACTCACTAGGAAGACCTAAGGACTGATGGTGGGGACCATTTGCTCTGGGCCAGGTGTTGGATCCTCCTGGCCCTGCTGTCACCACTCCCAGTTGAGCGCCCAGACTTGCCCAGGTCCCAAGGCTGGCGTGTGAAGGGGGTGCCTTCACCTGTTACCACCCCTCTGTGTGCTTCTTCAGGTCCTTACCGGGTGGCACCAAGTGCCCAGAGCAGAGATGAGTGGGAACACGTAAGGAGCACCTTGGGGGCAACCCCACAACAAAGGAGGGTCTTCCTGCCTTCTCGGCTGACCTGCCTGAAAAGCTCTCGGGGAACCTGCTCCCTTCCTTCCCTGCCTGAACTCCTGGAAGGGAAATCCCTGGGGCTGCTGCTAAAGCCCCAGCCCTCTAGATGTTCTTCATGCAGGTACTGCCCAGCTCACAGTAACATTTACTGACCACTGGCTACTACTGCTGGCCCTCGGAGTCCACAGGGAATTGACTCCAGGGCCCCCTTGTCAGCAATAATCCCCAAATGCTCAAGTACCAAACCCCAAGACCTGGCCACACACCTGAACTCACACCTGAGCTCAAACCCGGCAGGTGTGATGCAGCCTCTTTGAGTCCAGGCTCCTCCCCAGTTCCTAGGGATGCAGTGAGGTGAATGCTCCACTCCAACAGCAAATGGGAGAGTCAGTGAGCGAATGCAGCGGGCCTGCTAGTCCTAGATCCCACATCCCAGGGCCAGCCAAGCAAGAAGAAGTCAGAAGCAGTCACTGTGCTGTGGCCTGCAGGCACAGTTGTGTCACCTAGGTAGCTACCCTGCCTTTAATCCTGCTTGTACCTTCACGAGAGCCTGTGCCCAGCTCACAGACAAGGTCCTCGCTCCCCCAGACCCACCTGCACATGACGCCAGAGCCACCCTTGCCTTGCTTTTGTGCTGCACAAAGGGGAAGAAATGATTCCTCTCCTAGGAAAACTGGGAAGATGATTGGCAGGCAACCCCAGGACCTTTCTGCACTCTAACAGGACTGCTCCGAGCTTGGCATGCTGGAAAGGTCCTCCCACTGACTCGCTCACCCTGGCCCCCAGATCTTGGCCTCTTTATTGTTGTTTTGGTTCAGGAACTCTTGAAATTCCTCCCAGGACAGCCTGCTGGAGCCCAGCTGAGACCAGCCTCTGGGGCTGCAGTGGAGTTGCAAGCAACATTGGCCAGGGAGTTGGGAATTTCCACTCAAATGTTTCTCAAGCTCCTGTTTCACTGGTTCCCACTCGACTCAAACCTCGGGTCTCCCCTGCCAGAAAGCCGTCCGATTAGACAGAGGCTTTGTGCTGTCAACACTCCACACTCCAGTACCTGCTCCTCTCAGAGACACTCACGGCTCTTCCGGTGCCGAGAACTTAGCCTGGTGGCACAGCAAGTGGGTAAATGCTCTTAAACATTTACAAGAGCAGACAAGAACACGTGAGCCCTCGGGAAAGCCAGGGCCAGTGGGGAGCCATCTGGAAGGCTGGGACCCCGCCGCTCTGGGCCCTGCCCCTGAGCTTTCCAGCAGAGAGTGAAAGAATTGAGCACAGCAGGGGCTGGGGCCCCGGGGCAGCACGTACCTTCTTCCGTAGCCTCACTTGGCCTGTGATGATGGCTACCACGTACATCTTGATGACCAGCAGCGTGCTACAGAGCAGGAAGGCCGGGAGCACCTGGCCGCTCTCCATCGCCTGCAAGTGGGAAGGCATCTCTGGCTCAGCTGCGCTCAACAGTGGGTGTGATCAGCTCAACTGAGCAACCGCCCACTAGAGAGTAGGGAGGAAGCTTGTCTGCAGCAGCCCCGCCCCCAGGAGTAGGGCCCCCTCCTGACTGTGAAGAGGAAGATGGGCAACTTCTACCCCCAGATGCTGCGAGAAGGGCACAGCCAGGAGGCGCCCCTGCCCTTCCCACCCCTCCAGGGAAAATCCTCAAACTCTTTCAAATCTGTTTCAAATCTTTGTCCTTGTCTGTGGTATGAAAGTATGCTGCAGTACCCACCTTCTGGGGGTGTGACAAGGCTGGGCACTGTGTGGGACCTCTGCACGCGGTGGATGTCACTGATTTGTGCCCACCCTCAGGGGGGCTGGGGACCAAGTCACCTGCCCCACACTCAGCCTGGACACTGGAGCCACACCTGCACTGAGGTGACTCTTTCATCTGTAGTCAGGTGAAAAACGCCCCCACTCCGCAAAGATGTCCCATTCCAATCCCTAGAACCTGTGAATATGTGACTTTACGTGGCCAAAGGGACTTTTGCAGATGGGATTTAGTGTGGGTCTTGAGTTGGGGGAGATTATCCGAGATTACCTGGGTGAGCCCATTGTACAAGTAATACAGGGGACTTCTAAGAGGGAATCAAAGGAATTACATCAAACAGCTGTGGGGACACAGCAGAGGTAAGAGGGGAGAGAAGATGGCCCGGAAGGAGCCCAGCTCTGCTGCACTCAGCATCACCCCAGGGAGACCCACTGCAGACCTCTCTCCCCCAGAACTGTAAGATAATAAATCCGTGTCATTTTAAGCCACTAAATTTGCGGCAGTTTGTTACAGCAGTGATAGGAAATCAATACACTATTCCACCATCGTCCTTAACATTGCTGTCCTTTTCAGAGAGACTCTTTCCCCAGGCAGATGGTTTGATTGTTCTCTGTAAGACCTTCCTAAAAGACCCACCAGCTCTTCAACAAAAAACATCAACAGCCGATGCCCTAAGATTTTTTGAATCTGTCACCTCCAAATCCTCCCCTTTCTTCCTACTGCTCCCTTCCCAGGATTCTGGGCAGGATCTTGGCACAGGCAGGGATCTCACTCAAGGTCCCTGCTTGTCTCATTTTGCCAACACTTTGGCTTTGCTAGGAAGGGGCCCTGGGGACGTGGGGATGAGGGGAAATCAGTCTCCCATGCCTGCCTGCTCCACTCTTTGGCCTGACCAGGTCCTCGGGGACAGCATCTGCCCCAAGGGGCAGTAATGTAGGTCTGGCCTGTGTTCCAAGGCAGCTGAGATCAAAGGGAGGACTAGCCAGAGTCAGGTCATCTGCTTGGAATCCCAAAGCCAGCCCTCAGCAGCAGCTGTGTGCCCTCGGGGAAGATGTCTCTCTCTCTGAACTAGTTTCCTCTGCTGTAAAATGCAGCTGCCAGTCACGCCCCCACAGCAGTTGTGGAAAGTAAAAGGAGGCTTGTCTATAAGTTATAACCATCAAGCACCTGGCCCTCCATCAGTGTGAGCTTCTGAGCCTCAGTTTCCTCCTCTTCAATAATGTTCCCTACCTTGTCAGGAGGGACCTTCTTAGAAAACCCTGCCTTGCCCTAGGGGCAGCGAGCAGGAATGGCTGCTTCCCCATCCGCTACGTGCCAAACATTACTTCATCTGGACAAAATATGTGCTTGAAAAACTGACTCCCATGTTTCTGGGGCATGGGGGACTGCCAGGCCGGGTTGTTCCAGCCACACAAGATAAGTGATAGATCACCATACTGTCGGGGACAGGACGGCATGAGATGTCCTGAAACACATTTTATCTCTGCTGTGTGTGGAGGAACTGGGCAGGTCTCTCTGTCTGCGAATGAGATGCCTGCCTCCCTCACCCCCTGCTCAGGGGAACCGCAGAGGTTGTGACCTTCCTTGTACAAAAGCTTGGCGATAAATTGGGGTTTGGTGGCTGTAGCACTGTCAGAACTGTGGACCACACATAGCCTGGGAGGGGCCCCCAGCTGTCCACCTGGGACTCGGGTAAGGGGAGGCCTTTGCCCTGCTTGGTCTTCTGGAACAAGTGGAAATGTCTCCAGTAGCAGAGGCCTTGGGCAGACAGCCTGTGATTATTTGCTGCTACCTGGAGCCGAAAACAAGAGACTCTGTAGGGAAAATCTTGACTCTGTAGGGAAAATCTTATGACTGAGGTACCTGACTTCAAGGTAGGAATCTTTTCCTTCAAGGTAGGAATCTTTTCCTCATCGCCTACTGAATGAACCAGTCAAACCAGGACCGCAGAAGATTGAACCTTGTCTGATCTTTGGCCAAGAATTTCCCTGAAGCTGCCCTCAGATGGTGGAAGCTGCTACTTTTGTTTTGGGGGATTGTGGTGACTCCGGTGTTACTTCCTTCTGAGCCTCAGTTTTGCTTTTTTGTTGTTTTTGTTTTGCTTCGCTTTTGGAGATATTCTCACTTGGTTGTCCTGGCTAGAGTGCCATGGCCTCACAGCAACCTCAAACTTCTGAGTTCAAGTGATTCTCCTGCCTCAGCCTCCCAAGTAGCTGGGACTACAGGCATGCGCCATAACAACTAGCTGGTTTTTCTATTTTTAGTAGAAATGGGGTCTTGCTCTTGCTCAGGCTGCTCTTGAGCTCCTGAGCTCAAGGGATCGGCCCATCTCAACCTCCCAGAGTGCTAGGATTACAAGCGTGAGACACCAAGCCTGGCCTTCAGTTTCATTTTTTGTTTTGTTTGTTTGGGTTTTTTTGTTTGTTTGTTTGTTTTGTTTGTTTGTTTTTGAGACAGAGCCTCAAGCTGTCAGCCTGGGTAGAGTGCCATGGCATCACAGCTCACAGCAACCTCCAACTCCTGGGCTCAAGTGATTCTCCTGCCTCAGCCTCCCAGGTAGCTGGGACTACAGGCGCCCACCAGAACGCCGGACTATTTTTTGGTTGCAGCCGTCATTGTTGTCTGGCAGGCCCGGGCTGAATTCGAACCTGCCAGCTCAGGTATATGTGGCTGGCGCCTTAGCCGCTTGAGCCACAGGCACTGAGCCAATTCTAAGGGTTTTGAAAACAAAGGAATGTCTTATTCCTTGCCCACCAGCTAATGCGGAGCACAGTGCTCACTTGGAACGTAGAATGGGTGCTCGGTAAATATTAGAAACTGACCTGATTTTCACATGAGTGTTTCCTCATCTTCACTGTACTGAGAATCTTTCAGGAAAGGAGGAACTGCACAGGTAAGTACTCAAGAGATACTTTTGCCGTTGTTAAGGTTTGTGGAAAGGGTAATAATTATGGGCAAAAAAAGCAGCAGTCGGGGATAATAGGAGCCCAGGACACAGACCAAGCACACTAACTGTGTGCAGGTGAGGTGAGGATGGGATTGAATTTACAGCCTTGAGAGCAGTTCAGGGCCAGGCTGGGAATCCCGGCTGTCACAGAGAGGAGCAGGTAAGACTCTTACCAGAACGCATTAGGGCTGCAGATTGGTTGGGTGTGGGGCAGGAGGAGAGGAGCATGAAGGGACAGGGGAACCTAAGGTTTGCTTTTGCATAGCTACGACTCAGGAGGAATGAACCTGAGGCCAGGGAAGAAGTACGTCAGTCGACAACAGCTTTCCAAACCAAAAATCGGAACATGTGGAAAATGTAAATAAATATATCTGAGTAATAATGTAGACTATTGCAAACTGGAATGGTTCATGAAAATTACCACCATGTGTGGTGATTATCATCATAGAAATGATCACTGGGGTAGGCCTGAGATGATGTTCTTTTCTTTCTCCTCATTTCTCTCATTCCCCCCTCCCCCCCTTGTCTAGCTTGGTTACTGAACTTAAATATATTTTTATTAGGTTTTATCTTGGAAGCAGGAGAATTGATTTTATGTCATTATTTCTTTTCCTTTAGCCATTGTTTTTTTTTTTAAAAGTTAACATTACTTTTTTCCCAAAAAATATTTAAAAAGTGTTTTTGTTACATTGATATCTTGCATAATGCTTAAGTCAGAGTGTATTACTCTTTCTTAAAAAGGCAAATTGTTGGTTGTACACAGCCATCAAGGGATTTCTTGTTTTCCTCACTTAAAGTTTCCCCTCTTGCACTTAGAGTTTCCTTTTAGGACCATTTTTAAAAATTTATTTTTATTCTTTCCAAATATAAAGAGAATTTCTACCTTGCTTAAAGTTATAGGCAGGAAGTCAGGGGTATACAAAAACAAACCATTCCTAACCCTCCATTGGTATGTGACTTGAGAACCCCCTATCCATCTTCATGGCCTAAGAAATTTTTCTCACTTCTTCCTGTCTAAATGAACAGGATTATAGAGGAAATGTTTTTCACTGGACACTTCCCTCTAGTACAATAATATCCTCACCACTAATTCCTGAAATTTAAATGAATATAACATTCATGGTATACATTGATGGTAGAAGTTTGGGTCAGCTTCAAAGAAGTAGAAGACACTGTCCTGTCCCTGGGACATTTTCTCAAACTCACTGCAAAGCAGGTTCACCATAAACATGAACTATATAGCTGCATAACTGTCTCTAACATAAACTGTCTGCAAATGTGTAGAATATTATAGTCATGTTACACTTCACAGAATTTCAGCTGTGCAATATTCACTGGCTGTCGCATATATTTGGTGTGGGCCAGAAGTGGGGCTTTTGTTTCCATCTATGTCCTTATGAGAGTCAGTCTGGAAGCAGCACTCCTTCAGCCTTCAGGAGCCAGCCTGTGTGTTGTATTGAGAATAGGTAAGTTTTTGGTGAATAAAATGAAACACAATCACCTTAAGAAAATAAAAAAGCCAATAAACCTGGAACTTTTATTTTGGAGGCTGATAAGATTTTGCCATTACAATGAGTAGCAGATGGAGAAAACCTTCTTTTTCTTAAGTAAATGAACAGTTAGGGACCCAACTGTGAGACATTGGCAAAGAGTTGTATATATAACTCAGTCTAATTATTATTATTAACTTTCCTTTGACCCTTCATTTGAAGACTGTCTTCTTTTTGATGGATTTTAAGGCCATGTTGAAAGATATTTTTAAAACCTCCATATGCTTAGCTTGATAGATATTTTTAAAATATGGCATTTAACTATAGAGAAAAAGGGAGCCTATTTTGGTCTAGAGCACAGCTGAGGAGTCTGAGAGGTCTTTAACAGGGAGGCAGCAGAGTGTAGTGGCCAGGGATGGGAAGTTTGACTGAGCCCAGACTTGAGTTCAAATTCCAGCTCTGCCACTTTTTAGCAATGTGACCTGGAACAAATTCCTTAATCTCAACCGAGGAATTCTTTAGTGGAATCTCACAGGTTGCTGAGATTAAATTAGTTCGTATTGACAAAGTACTGTGAATGGTGCCTAGCTCAAAGGAAGTACAAAGTAAGTGTTAAGTAAAAGTCTTCCCATAATTAACAATGTGCAAGCAAGTCCGGGCGTCACCAGCATTGCACGGCAGCATGGCTGCCGCCCAGGGCTTTGGGATGCTGGGCTGGGACAAACCCCGCCCCTACAGTCCAGGGGAGGAGCTCGAGGGGCGGGGCCTACAGCGACTTCCGGCCGCTGGAAGACTCAGTTCCGGGAGGCAATATGGCCGCGCTGAGGGGCGTGTAGGCGGAAACTCTGTGCCTTCCACAGGAATTCTGAAATCCCCAACACTTCCTCCTCTGGGGGATTTGACCCGCCATGGCCACGGCTGATAGCATCATCGTGCTGGATGATGATGATGAAGATGAAGCAGCTGCTCAGCCAGGGCCCTCCCGCCCGTCCCCTACTCCAGCCTCACCTGGATCAGAAGTCCCTGGCTCCTCGGAGCCTCAAGGGACTGGAGCACGCAGTAGTTCTGGCGGCAAGAAATGCTACAAGTTGGAGAATGAGAAGCTGTTTGAAGAGTTCCTTGAACTGTGTAAGTTGCCCACGGCAGACCACCCGGAGGTGGTCCCATACCTCCATCACCGGAAGCAGCGGGCCCACTCTTTGTTTTTGGCGTCAGCCGAGTTCTGCAACATCCTCTCCCGGGTCCTGTCTCAGGCCCGGAGCCAGCCAGGTAAGCTCTACGTCTATATCAGTGAGCTCTGCACTGTTCTCAAGGCCCACTCAGCGAAAAAGAAGGTGACTCTGGCCCCCGCTGCCACCACCTCCAGTGAGCCCTCTGGGAGTCACCCTCCCACAGACTCCTCCATGGGCCCCACAAATGCTGAAACCACCGCTTCTATGGCTTCAAAGGCTGGTGGTTCCCAGAGGCAGATCCAGCACTTGGAGCAGCTACTGGCACTTTATGTGGCAGAGATCCGGCGACTGCAGGAAAAGGAACTGGATCTCTCAGAATTGGATGACCCAGACTCCACATACCTGCAGGAGGCACGATTGAAGCGTAAGCTGATCCGTCTCTTTGGGCGTCTGTGTGAACTGAAAGATTGCTCTTCACTGACTGGCCGTGTCATAGAACAGCACATCCCCTACTGTGGCACTCGCTACCCAGAGGTTAATAGGCGCATTGAGCGGCTCATCAACAAGCCGGATGCCTTCCCTGACTATGGAGATGTGCTGCGGGCAGTGGAGAAGGCAGCTGCTCGTCACAGCCTCGGTCTTCCTCGACAGCAGCTCCAGGTTATGGCTCAGGATGCCTTCCGAGATGTGGCCATCAAGTTA
The DNA here is from genome assembly GCA_963574355.1 of Loris lydekkerianus. Lineage (NCBI taxonomy): Eukaryota > Metazoa > Chordata > Mammalia > Primates > Lorisidae > Loris > Loris lydekkerianus. The sequence continues at coordinate 90,359 of CAUYPK010104980.1, forward strand.
CAGGAGAGACGTCACCTCGATCTCATCTACAACTTTGGCTGTCACCTCACAGATGACTATAACCCAGGCATTGACCCTGCATTATCAGATCCTGTGTTGGCCCAGCGCCTTCAGGAAAACCGGACTTTGGCCATGAGCCGGCTGGACGAGGTGATCTCCAAATATGCAATGATGCAAGACAAAAATGAGGAAGGCGAGAGAAAGAAGAGAAGAGCCCGGCTCCAAGGCACTTCTCCCTACTCTACTGACCCCTCCAAGGCCTCCTTGGATTCTGGTGAAGGTCCTAGTGGAATGGCATCCCAGGAGTGCCCTACCACGTCCAGGGATGAGACAGATGATGAAGATGATGAGGAAGAGGAAGAGGCCACAGATTCTGAAGAAGAGGAAGATCTGGAACAGATGCTGGAAGGTCAGGGGGATGAGGAGGAAGAGGAGGAAGCCGTCAAGGATGGAGACAGGAGCCCCCTGATACTACCACAGATCTCCACTGAAAAGAACCTGGAACCTGGCAAAGGGATCAGCAGGTCTTCAGGGGAGCAGCAAAATGAAGGACTCATGGTGTCACCATCATTAGTGCTGAAAGGCCCCCTGGCCCCTTTTGGCATCGATGCTGAAAGCAATGGAAAACAGCCTGAGGAGTTGCCCCTGAAGGAAGAGAACCCTGTAACTCAGCTCTTTGAGCTAGAGATTGAAGTTTTGCCCCTGGATACCAACTCTTCTGAGGAAACAGATATTTCCTCTTCCAGGAAGCAATCAGAGGACCCCTTCACCACTGTCTTAGAGAATGGGGCAGCTGTCATCACCTCCACTTCTTTCAATGGAGGTGTCTTTCCTCACACCTGGGGAGATTCCAGCCCTCCCAGCAAGAAATCTCGAAAGGAAAAGTGGCAAACAGGGTCAGGGCCATTAGGAAACAGCTATGTGGAAAAGCGAAAGGCAGTGCAAATGAAGAATGGAGAAAGGGTGTACATCCAGCCCAGCCTACCATGCCCCGTGGCTTCCGTGGCCCTCGTTGCTGAATCCTCCACAGGAGTGGATGCTCCTGGCCGTAGCCTAGTGACCAGCTCCCTCTGCAGCCCTTCTCCAGTGTGGTTGTCCCAAACCCCCCAGTCACAGCCTCCCTGTCCCAGTACTTACAAAGTGAGTGTGGCCACACAGTGCGATCCCGAGGAGATCATTGTGCTCTCAGACTCTGATTAGCTGCTTCTCCCTTTCTTCACCTCCAAAATGTTTGGGATAGCATTGGAGAATGGGGGGAAGCAAATGACTGAGAAAAAGATGAATTGAGCTGATCCCTTTTTGGTGGTGTTTCTTTTTCTTTTAAAAAAAACAAAACCTTTGGACAGCACCTGTGGCTCAAGGAGTAGGGCGTCAGCCCCATATGCTGGGGGTGGTGGGTTGAAATATGACCCCAGCCAAAAACGGAAAAAAAAAAAAAAAAAAAAACTTAGGTTTTGCACAGAAAAATAATAAACAATAAAGTTCTTATTGTAAAAAAAATGCATGCATAAGTATTAAATGACTCAATTATCACTGGGGTCTTTATTATAAAAAACTCTAGACCTAGTTTGGGGGCCTGATCAATTGGAGATTATGAAAATAACCAATCCATTTATAGTCCCTACATCAAGTCTGAAGCCAGGGTGGAGTGGTGCAAACTGATTGCCTGAGAATTTTCTGGGTGTTACTAGAACCCTGAATGGTGGGACAGCAGTATGAGAACATTGCATGGTTGCTTTTGTGACTCAAAGCAGATGGAGGCACCAAGTAGAACTACCCCTAGCTCATGTGCTGTTGTTGGTGTATGGGAATAGGTGGTAAGAAAGTAGATACAGGATAAATGACTATTTCTGAAAAATAGCAGAAAATATAATACTACAAGTTCAGTTATAAGGAAATCAATCAGCAAATTTGGGAAGCAAACTATAATGCTTGTTTTGATGTTGAATTGCTGATTCTATTCTGGTATAATTACAGCAAAATTTCCCTTCTCTGTTCAGTTTGAGGGAGAAATGGGACTGAATGTTTGGGAATGTGCAGCGCCAGAAGCCATGATAATGGTAGAGACTGCATCAGCCCCCCACATCAGTAGGGTGACACAGATTTTGTAGAAAAGGTCTCAATTACCAATATAAATTCATTCCAGGTTACTTTCCCCAGCAAAATTCTATTTAACATACTCACTCTAGAATGCATTCTTTGGAGCCTCTTAAGAGTGGTGCCTATGGCTCAGTGTGTAGGGCGCTGGTCCCATATACCGAGGGTAGTGGATTCAAACCTGACCCCGGCTGAACTGCAACAAAAAATAGCCGGGCATTGTGACAGGTGCCTGTAGTCCCAGCTACTCGGGAGGCTGAGGCAAGAGAATCGGCTAAGCCCAGGAGTTGGAGGTTGCTGTGAGCTGTGACACCACCGCACTCTACTGAGGGCAATAAAAAAAAAAAAAAAATACTACAACAGCTCTGCTGGCCATTCCCAGAAAAAGAGTTATAAAATTGTTTTGAAGGGTGGATTAGACACTGGAGTTGGCATGGAGCTTCACAAGAGGAATTCGACTATACTGATGCTCAGCAACAAGGTATGTAGCCCTTTTTCTAGGATGAGTTCATGAACTTAATTGTCCAGCCTTGTACAGCAACATGCATTTGTCTCAGCTTTGGTGTTTTGCTTCACTTGTACTGCAACCTGGTAAGTGCTTTCCTCTCTACAGCATTGCAAGAAAATAAGTGTTATTTTACAAATTAAACATCAAAATTTGTTACTGGCTTTATAAAAAGTCATTGAGTACTTTTCTCAGTTCTTGATTTTCTTATTTCCAAGTTGAAAATCTGATCTCATTCTGTATGCTGGATTTCAGAAACAATTCTGATTCTGTAATTTAAAATGTACCCATCTGGAAGTGCGATTGGCTATTTATGGTACCATTTAAAAGATTCATTCTATAAATCCTAATTATAAGATGGCTTCCAAAAAGCAGTGAAAAATCATTCCCAATTACACTTTACATTTAATCATTAGTGTGCCATTTTATGACAATGACAATAAGTATCTTTTAGATATTTTATTATGAAAAATCTTTCTCTCTATATATATACACACACACAAAGTAGAAGGAATAGCATAATGAAGAACTCCATCTACCTTTCAATAATTATCAATTCATATTTAATTTTGTTTCCTTTGCCACTTACCTATGTTCCTGCCACTGCCATATTATTTTGATGAAAATTCCAGATAACCATATCATTTGAACCATAAATATTTCTGTATTTATCTATAAGGCAGACACTACTCTTTTTAGGTGTTTTCCCCGTACCATTGTCATACCCCTTCAATCAAGAGCCATTCCTTCTACAGTCATATCCCCCCTTATCCTTGGGGGATATGTTCTGAGACCCGTGGTCAATGCCTGAAACCTTGAATGGTACAGAACTCTGTATATGTTATGCTTTTCCTATACGTACGTATCTATGATCATTTCTTAGTAATTGTAAATTAAACTTAGTAAGAAATTCACAACAATAATAAAATAAACAGTTACAACAATATAGTGTAACAAAAGTTAAGTGAATTGGTCTCTTTCTCTCTCTCAAAATATCTTACTGTACTACTCTGGGGAGAACTGAAGCTACAGGAAACTGAAGCCTCAGAAAGTAAAATCATGCATAAGGCGGAGACTACTGAATTCTTGATCTCCTTACCGTTCCTTTTTTATAATTTACTTGTTGTTGTTAAAGAAAGCAAGCCTTTGTTCTGAAGTTTCAGGGTACCACTGGGAACTGCATCGCCCTTGTGTTATCTGGCATGCTCTCCTGTCCATTGCTTTACAAGTTCAATTTAAATTGATCAAGTTTAGGTTAGATTTTTTTTTTTTTTCACAAGAATACTTCACAGGTGGAATTTTCTACCTTTACCAGGAAACATATAATGTCTTGCTCCTCTTTTGAGGATGTTAGTAGCCACTGATGATCACCGTTATTGATTCATTACTTTGTTAGCAGCTATAAAGAGATGAAAAATTAATTCTGTTAATTCTTCTTCAATTATTAGTTTAAATACTTCTACAAGAAAAGATTGCTTTGTCAATTATTTCATTTCCCAATTTTTGTAAGAAAGAAAAGATAAATTATTTTCCTTCACTTATCATTTTTATAATAAAGAATTTTTTAGAATTCATTGATTTAAAGCTATTTAATATATTTCAATGCACTGCAGTTATATATTATGTTATCCTTATTAATGAAATATTATTTCATCTTCAGCAAGTGAGGGGTTATCTAGGTTTGCTCCTGAGCTGGTCTTATTGATAAAATCTAGTAGTAAACTGGATGGGGTGGCTCACGTTTATAATCCCAGCACTTTGGGAGGCTGAGGCAGGTGGATTTCTTGAGGCCAAGAGTTTCAGGTTGCAGTGAGTTACAATTGTTCCACTGCACCCCAGCCTGGACCACAGGGTTACAGAGCCTGTCTCAAAACAAACAAAAACACTAAAACAAACTCAGTAGTTGTTGTTAGCTGCTGCCATGACAACACTGCCAACAAAGATATGATTACTAAAAAGAATTTTTTTTTGCAATTGTTTTATTCTATTAGTATATCCCACTAAATATGTATAACCAAATCACTATGTTACAGAGTCATATAGAAGAGTTCCCTGAAGGACAGTTATGCCTTCAAGTGAATACATTTAGGTTAATTTGTTTCATTGTGCATTAAATTTATAGGACTTACTTTTCTAACATTCAGTTTTGCTTTATAATTATGTAAAAATATGTGTGTATGCACATAAAATGTATACATAAAATATGCACATATATAACATATTCAAAGACATCAACCCACCATCCTTGTACCTTCTATTTCCTCTCATTAGTATAACTAAATTCTTAAAATGATTTTCTTCCATTTAAAAAAATCAACTTGGCCTTCCTGCACTGCTCAGGAAGGGTCCGTACAGTGTTGTTCTGGATTCCCACCGCAACTTAAAGGGAACTGTCACAATGCCCAGAGCCCCAATGTCCTGAAGGAGGAGGATGTCCTCATCCTTGCAGCAGGAACCCACTTAGGTGGCACCAACCTTGACTTCCAAATGGAGCAGTACAACTACAGAGGAAAAGTGATGGCATCTGCATCATAAATCTGAAGAGGATCTGGGAAAAGCTTCTGTTGGCAGCTTGGGCCATTATTGCCATTGAAAACTCTGCTAATGTTAGCGTCATATCCTCCAGGAACACTGGCCAGCGAGCTGTGCTGAAGTTTGCGGCTGCCGCTGGAGCCACTCCTAGTGCTGGCCGCTTCACTCCCAGAACCTTCACTAACCAGATCCAGGCAGCCTTCCAGGAGCCGCATCTTCTACTGGTTACTGATCCCAGTGCTGACCACCAGCCTCTCACAAGGGCGTCTTATGTTAACCTGCCTTCCACTGCTCTGTCACACAGATTCCCTGTGCACTATGTGGACATCGTCATCCCATGCAACAACAAGGGAGCTCACTCAGCAGGTCTGCTGTGGTGGGCGCTGGCCCAGGAAGTCCTCCGCATGTGCGGCACCATCTCTCGTGAACATCTATGGGAGGTCATGCCTGATCTGTCCTTCTACAGAGATCCTGAAGAGATTGAAAAGGAAGAGCAGGCTGCACTGAGAGAGCTGTGACCACGGAAGAATTTTGGGGAAAATGGGCTGCTCCCGCTCCTGAGTTCACTGCTGCTCAACTGGAGGTTGCAGACCAGTCAGAAAGCTGCAGGTGCCCTCTGCCTAGGCAGCAGTTCCCAGTGAAGACTGGAGTTCCCAGCCTGCCACTGAGGACTGGTCTGCAGCTCCCCCTGCTCAAGCCACTGAATGGGAACAACCACTGAATGATCTTCCACAAACTCTTAAACAAAATGGAAATAAGGTTAGCAGAAAATAAACATCACTTTAAAAAATATATTGATTTGAGGCCAGGCACGCTGGGTCATGCCTGTAATCCCAGTACTCTGGGAGGCCAACACAGCCAGATGTATACACATTTTAATAAAGGAAAAAAAGTATTAAAATTGTACTACTCAAGTCACATTTTACTTCTACAATTAAAAGAGTTACAAGATACAATATATAAGATAATAAACATTGTCAGTACATACTGAGTATTACAATTTTAATGCAGTTTTTTCCTTTTAAAAATGTATGTACATTTTTTGGCACCCTCTGTATGGGGCTAATTAGGTTATCTTGTTGCTTCCTTAGTGAAGTTTCATAGTTTTCATCTCACAAAGAATTTGTCCATTTCATCTGATCCATCAAACCTATTGCCATAAAATGATGTCTGGTATTCCTTTGTCATGATTTTAATGTTTTTAAGATCTGTAGTGATGTCTCATTCCCTCCTTCATGCCTGATGTTGATACTTAGGTCTTCTCTCTTTTATTCTGATAAAACTTGCTAGATGGTCAATTTTATTGGTCTTTACAAAAGAAAACAGCTCTAGGTTTCATTTATATGTCACTATTATTTTTCAAGTTTTTATTTCATTTATTTCTACTCTTTGCTACTTTCATTCTTCTGCTTATTTTTCACTTACTTTCATCTTATTTTTCTAGTTTTATAAGATAAAAGTTTATATCATTGATTTGAGATTTTTCTTCAAGTATAAACATTTAATGCTCTAAATTTCTTTGTAAAACTTTATATGCATACTAAAAATATGCATATGCTGTGTTTTCCACTTAATTTAAATATTTTCAACTTCCCTGGTGATTTTTTTTCTTTACCATCTGTGTTACTTTGAAATGTTTTACTTCAAAAATATATGATGGTTTGTGAGATCTTTCAGTTATTGATTTTTAATTTAAGTTAGTTCTGGTCAGTGAATTTGTTTTGTATTACTTCAATCCTTTTAAATATAGCTTAGCACATGAGATCTGACAATTAAGTTCATGAACTCATTCTAGAAAAAGTGCTACATACCTCATTGCTGAGTACCACTACAGTCACATTCAAAGTGATCCCCTTGGAAAGCTATACACTGATGCCGTTGTTCTAGTCGACCCTTCAAAGAAACGTGGGGGCTCTTTTTCTGAAATGGCTATCAAAGCTGGTCATTGTATTTATCCTTGAATGTCATCAAAATGTGTTCCTTTCAATATTTCCTTTATCTTCAGAAAAAGAAAAAAGTCATTGGGAGCCAGATCAGATGAGTAGGGACAGTGCTTCCATACACTGTTTACTGGTTAAAAACTCCTTCACAGTGCTGTGTGAGCTGGAGCATCGACATGATGAAAGAACCATAAGTTTTTGGTCAAGATTTTTCAATTAAGATTTTTCTGTTTTTCTATCAATGTTTGCTTGGTCTTCTACACTTCTGAAAGTCAGCCAAAAATTCTAATGCACACGTCGATAAATTTTTACAATGTTTTTATCATTTATGCTCATTACTCACTGCTCTGAACTCTCTTTACCAGTGATTCTTTCTTCCCTCTCAGAAAAAAAAATACATATACATAGTTAATCCATTGTGCCCTGCCATTTTCTTCATTGTATTATCCCCATAAACTTGAACTAACATGTGCCTGATTTGATTTTCACTCTTGCCAAGTTCAATAAGAAATACAACGTTTGTTCATTGCTCTAATTCAAACTCTAACGTTTTTATGATGACACACAAAAACATGCAGCAACAATAATGAAGCCACTCAACAAGACACCAGCACACATTGACATGAACACAGCTGGGAGACACTGATATACCAAGGTCATTAAACCTTACCAAGTTGTTTGTACAGTGCTGCCAAAACAAGCACACCATGGCAAGTTTGTGAACTTAGTTCTCAGAACTCACATTTTCTATCTTGATGGCTGGTCTGTGTACACTTTTAAAAATGTGTGTTGAGAACAATATTCTATACATGTCAGTCAGCACAGGTTGGATAATAGTGTGTTTGAGTGTTTTATATTCTTACTGATTTCTACCTTCTTATTCAGTCAATTGCAGAGAGACCAGCATTTAATTCTCCAATTATAATTATAGACTGATCTGTTTCTCATTGTAGTTCTTATATATTTTGGCTTTGTGTATTTTGAAGCTCTGTTATTAGGTGCATACACCTTTAGGATTATGTCCTCTTGGTAAACTAATCTTTATATTATTGTGAAAATCCTTCCTGCCATTTTACTTTTAAACTATGTATATTTTATATTTAAAATTTAGAGAATTATTTGTAGGTAACATATATTTGGTTCTTACTTTTTTATCCAACCTGACAACCTCTGTCTTATAATAGTGTGTTTACTCACATTTAATGTAATTAATTTTTCTATTTGTCACTATTTGTCTCTTCTCCTCTGTGTTTTTTTTCTCCTTTCCTGCTTCCCTTTGGATTAATTAAATTTTCTTTTTAATGATTCCACTTTATTATTAATCAATTAATCATGCCCTTTTTTGTTTTTAAAGTTTTCTATGTAGTTCACAATAAATAATTTTTAACTCATAGTCTATCTTCAAAAAATGTAACACTTCATGTATGGTGTAACAACTTCACCACAGTATACTCCCATTTTATTTTTCAATACATTCTTATTGTTTTGCTTCAGCATTTACCTCTTAAAGAGATTAAAAACGGAAAAAATACATTTTATGTTTGCTTAAACATATACCATTTATGATATTCTTCATTTATTTTTGTTACTGTTGATTTTAAATTATAATCTGTAATCATTGTCATTCTGCCTGACAGAATGTCATTAACAATTCTTACAGTACCTGTCTACTGGAAATATTTTAAGTTTTGCTTTTCTGGAAAATAGTTTATTTACTTCCCATTTGTTGGATATTTTGCTTTAAAAAAATCTAGGTTGATAGTTTTTTCTTTCACTACTATAAGTATGTCTAACCATTCTTACTGCTTGTAATGAAAAGTCTATTGTCTTTCTTATATTTGTCCTCTATATGTGATGTGTTCTTTTCTCTGGCTGCTTCTGAGATTTTTCTCCTTATTACTGGCTTTCAGAAATGTGAGTATGATGTGATTTCTTTTGCTTTTGAGTTGCATCGAGCTTCTTGAATCTTCTGACTGGTACTTTCAATGAATTTGGATTTTTTTTTTTTTTTTCTGTCCACCAGGTCCCCTTTGTTGGACAAGTGCACATGATATTTCCCCAGAATTCACTGATGCTGTAATTTTTTTTTTTTTTTTAGTCTTTCTTCTTCTAACTTTCATTTCAGGGACTTCCTATTACTGTATTCAAGTCCACTGATCTTTTCTTCTGTGGTATACAATCTGATGATATTCTCATTCAGTGTATGTTAAATTTCAGACATTATAATTTTCATATTAAGAAGTTTTACGTCGGTTTTCTTTATTCCCTTCAATTTCTCTTCTTTGTTGTGATGCTATCCACTGTCTTCTTAAACATCTGGAGTGTAGTTACAACAGTTACTCTGGTTCCATCATCTCTGTCATTTCTGGTTTATTTGCATTAATTTTTATTCTGGTTATGGGTTATATTTTACTGTTTCTTTTTGTGTTATACATATGTATAATTATTGATTGTGTGCCCCCAAAGTGTGCATTTTATACTGTTGGTTGCTGGATTTTGTTGTATCCCTTCCATGAGTTTTATAATTTGTTCTAATGTTCCAGTTAATTTACCTAGAATCAGTTGTCCCACTTTTATATTTGCTTTTGAATTTTTTTAGGGTGAGTCCAGAGCAAGCTTTAGCTCGGGGATAATATTGTCCCTTTATCAAAGCAATACCCTTCTATGGATTCTATCCAAATGTCCAGGTAGTACAAGGTTTTTCCCCTCTGGCTCATGTGAGCGTTAACTGTTCCCAGTCCTCTGTGAGCTTTTGGAGTCATTTCCATGTTGTTCTTCTGGATTTGGGTAAATTCTTCTCACTTATGTGTAAATCAATACTCATGCAAGAACAAAAGGGGAGCACTCCAAAAGTCGTTAGGCTTTTCTCTCTGTGAAGCTGTTTCTTCTCTAGTATTCTGGCCTGGAGATTCTAGCTGTTTTGCCTTTCCAAACTCCTATCTCTGTTTCTTCAGTTCATCAAACTTACCAGGCCATGTTTGGGTTCCCTCTCTCTCATGACCTGGAAACTCCCTCCATTGTTCATTTTGTTTCCCCTCTCTCGGGGATAACAAGCCTGTACTACTTGTTTCCAATATCTGAAAAGTGTCATCATATGTATTTTAACCAGTTTTACAGATGGGGGTTAAATTTAGTCCCTGTTACTCCATCTTTCCTTGAAGTGGAAATTTCTTCTTTTTAAAATACATAAACAAATGTATAAACGTGTGTGTGTGTGTGTGTGTGTGTGTCTTCTGCTTCTCTTCAATAAAGACTACCTACACATGCCATATGCACTTTTATCCACTTTACTGTTTTCATTTAATAATATATCATGGAGATCTTTTCATAGCAGTACATGTATATAGAGGCATTCCACCTTCTTTTTTATAGCTACATAGTTCTCCAGTGTGGTCTCAACCAGTCTATTTGATGAACATTTGGGTTATTCTTGTCTTTTGCAAGAACAGCCTTTTACATATATCTTTTCATATCTTTGCCAATGTATCTTTGGTTAGATTGTTAGATATGAAATTACTGGGTTAAAAGATAAATATTTATGTGGTTCTGCTAGAAATTGCAAAATTGCCCTCCATAAGGGTTGTACCATTAGCAATTTCCATATGCAGTATATGAAGACACCTGTTTCTCCAAGGCCTCATCAACATACTTCAGACACTTAAATTTTTGTTAATCTATTAAATGAGAAATATATAACTGTAGTTTATTTCACATCTCTCTTACTACAAGTGAAACTGAACATCTTTTTATATAGTTATGAACTATTTGTATTTATTTCTACAATTTATCTTTTAATATCTTCAGTTTATTTTCAATACAGTGCTGGCTTCTTTCTTCTCAACGTTTAGAAACTCCTTTTATATTGAAAGCATTATCTGTTCTTATGTGATAGAAATTACAAATATTTTTCTTTCAGTTTGTCATTTGTCTTTTTACTTTCCTTGTGGTATCTTTCCTGTGTAAAAGTTTTTATTTTAAAATTTTTATGTAATTGAATTTTTCAATGTTTTTCCTTATTGTTTCTGAATTTTAAGTTAAGGTTAGAAAAGTTTTTACCACTACCAAATGTTAAAGAAATGTATTCATTTTTAAAAAGGACTTGTGTGGTTTACTTTTCATGTCTAATTTCTAATCCTTTTGGAATTTATTGATCTCTTACACCATAGGCAAGGCACTGTGTTTTCACTCATCTGGAGAATGTCAGGGCTGGATTGGGAGGAGGGAATCTTGGGGCAAAGAGACATAAAATTGTAAAAGACACTATCTCTGTGTGAAAGTGCTCTTAGTAGAAGAATCCAATCAGCTCTTAAGAAAGACTGAGTAAATGAATATCATGAGTCTGTATGGAAAGATACTGTAATAAAGAAATCAGTTCAGCAGCATCCATAGCTCAGTGGGTAGCACGCCGGTCACATACACCAAGGGCCCTGTATAAATACATACACATGTGTATGTGTAGAGAGAGAAAGAGTGAAAGAGAATGAAATAAATGCATTTATAAAATAAGATAACATAAGACCGGACACAGTCTGTCCCACCTATAATCCTAGCACTCTGGGAGGACAAGGCTGGTGGATTGCCTGAGCTCACAGGTTCAAGACCCACCTGAGCAAGAGCGAGACCTTGTCTCTAAGAATAGCCGGGTGTTGTAGCAAGCACCTGTAGTCCCAGCTACTTGAGAGGCTGAGGCAAGAGGATTCTTTGAGCCCAAGATTTTGAGGTTGCTGTGAGCTGTGATGTCACAGCTCTCTACTGAGGGTGATAAAATAAAACTCGGTCTCAAAAATTAAAAAAAAAAAAAAAGAAAAATCGAAGATAACACAAAAAAATGTTATTCCTCTGATAGTGAAGACTGAAATGAAATGAAACTATAGCTGAATTTTAAAGGATGTGTAGAAACTCATCAAAATGACAGTCAGAGAGAAGGGTGTTCCTAGCAAACAGAGAATTGGCATGGCAGGAAAGTACTTACCACGTTCTTGAAACAGTGAAAATGTTTCACTGGCTGGATCATTCACCACATATGTGCTTCAGGGAAGAACAGATGCAAGAGAGGACTCAGAGTTATCCTAAATTATGGCAGGAAGTGCTTTCTTAAAGACCAGATTATAATAGTTTAGGCTTGCAGATGGTATGATCTCTGTGACAATTACTCAGTTTTGCTGTTGTGCCAGGAAAGCAACAACAGACAATATATAAACAAAAGAACATGGTTGTGTTCCTATCACGGTTTATTTATGAAACAGGTGGAACTCTGGATTTGGCCTGTGTGCATGATTTTCCAACTCCTGGCGTTTAAAGGATCAGAATGGGAGGGCAAGTGGGGTTATGGGGTGTTGGAAATAATAGCAAAGTTTAGGAAGTAAAGGAAAAGGTCAAAGTATCTTCATTATCCTTTATTTCAGCACCGTCCGAGAGCTAAGACTTCTAGTATGGCCACTGCCACTTGGGAAACTTTACAGAAAGAATGTCTCAGTGTTTATTCAGAATCCTCTTGACCTTTTATGGGGGTTAGGAATTAGCAAAGAATGATCTCATTTTTGCCTTGCCTACATGGAAGCAGTAAAAGTTAAATCTTCCAGAAATTTGGGTAGTCTCAGTCCAGTTTCAGTAAAGTCCCACCCTGTGCCAGAACTCTTCCAAAGTGAGGAATCTGGGCTTTGAAAAATCAAAATTCCAAATTAGTGAGGTAATTAGCAAGTGATGTCATTTCGATGGTTAAACGTACAGGAAGCTTAAAGACTCTTCAAGCACTATATTCGTCTGATGAATTAGATCTCAGAACAAAGGGGAAAACCTCTTGATGAATGGTATAGCAAAATTGGGTCTGAAGGTGGATTAGATGCCTTCTAAATATGCTCCAGACGTGCAGATTCCACATAACCTTCAGCTTAACAACAGAACCTACCAGAATGTTTTCTACTGATGCCATAGGATGAAGACATTTAGTTGTGTCAATGCTTCTCCATTTTCATGACAGCTTGAGGCTGATGGTTACTTTAAAATTCTTTTAATCGTAAAGCTAAAATTTTAACTCTACATCTCTGAAGGAAAACAATGTAGGAACTATTAAAATGAAAACGCCAGTTTTCATCAGGAAGTCAATGATGTTTACGTAATTATTGGTTTTTACACGAATGTTTAAGTTCGTGAATTATTACATTTTAACGTCTAGAAGTCACGAGAGGCAGTGAAGGCACTTTCAGAGCCTGATAGTCATTGAGAATGTTACCCAGGAAGCAAATCAGTTTTCAACAAGATGAAATTTTTATGTCAATACTAAATGATATTTGCCAATGCACCCTCATCTATTATTTTTGAAATATAAAGATAAATAACTTGTCCAGTCACATGATTTCCTTCTTTCCTTATTTGCTTACTATGTCAGGAAAGAAGCAGTCATGAAACGTGGCTTTGCCTTTTCTTACCCATTATTGGTCACTTTGCCTCCTGGGTTCCTCTGTCTTTTTCCGTCTTCCTTGTTATCAACAAATAATAATTTTCCATGTAGTAATACATATTTAATTAAGTTCCACAATAATCTGTGGCCTGTGACGTGGATAAAGGCTTTGAAAGTGACCTCTTGCTTAAGTCACAATTTTTGAAAGTTTGGATTTCACCTCCTGGGCTGCCACCAAAAGACCTAAGATGATGGGGGTCAGGTTGATGGAGGTGAGGTGTGAGCGAGGGTTAGAAAGTGATGACGAAATAGTTAACTGAGGTAGGTGGCTCCAGTGCCGTAGGCTCCTACCCAAGGAAACAGAAACCCAAAACAATGTAAGCAGTGGAAAAACCTTCAGCTTAACCACTCAGAAACCACCTACTAACCTCCAACGGAGGACTTTCCACTGGAAGGGTCCAAATACGGCCACTGCTTCACTCTCATCAATCAAGTGTTTTCTTGGCCTTGCTTCTGAGTTCTCCACCTTGGAGTCCTCACTTGTTTGCATGTGTGTTTCATGCATCGTTGCTCAAATAAACTATAATATTTTAATGTGCCTCAGTTTATTTGTTAACAGTGATTTGAATTAAATATCTACGATGTCCCAGGCACTGTACTAAACTCTTTCCATATGTGATTTACTACTCATAGCACTGGAAAGGTCAGGTGTAATTGTCTCTTCAGAGAGGTCTGGGAGGTGATGGTTCTAAAGATATTGGAGGAATCATGTGAGGATGTGACTAGTACAATCAGGTGAATTATTTTCCACCCCGTTTTCATGCATTAGCCAGGACATCCAGTAAGATGAATTTGTGTTTTATATCATTCAAGGAAATTACTAATGAACTAATAAATATAATAAGTCTTCATGTCATACCATTGTCCAGGTCTTCCTCTCCATTTTCTTCCACCTCCCACAGCCCTGCCCAGCACCTAACAAAATATGCATAATTAAGAATTTCCTGCCAGGCCCAGTGTCTCATGCCTGTAATCCTAGCACTCTGGGAGGCTGAGGCGGGAGGATCGCTTGAGCTCACAAATTTGAGACCAGCTCTGGGCAAGAGTGAGACCCCATCTCTAAAATTAGTGGGGCCTTCTGGCAAGCACCTATAGTCACAGCTACTTGGGAGGTTGTGGCAAGAGAATCACTTGAACCCAAGATATGAGATTGCTATGAGCTGTGATGCCAGGGCACTCTACCGAGGGTGACAAATGAGACTCTGTCTCAAAAAAAAAAAAAAAAAAAGAAAAGAAAAAAAGAATTCTTTTTATCACTTCAAAAGGCAGTGTGTAAAAAATGAGATGAAGCTGAACAAGTAATCGGTGCCAAGCCTTGCCTGGGGGTGGGGAGAAGGCTGGGGTGTAAGACTAGTGAACTTGTTGGTGACAGGGACCAATGGAAGGGCTTTTCTCAGGGGAATGGCATGACCTGATTTGTATTTCAGATACGTTACTCTAACAGTAGTACAGGGAATAGAAGCTTGGGGGTCAAGACCGATGACCAAGAGTTCCGGCATAAAGGCTCTTGTAATGTCCATATCTGAAATGATGAGGCCTGCGCTTGTAAAAGGGACGGGGACAGAGAGAGAGATTTGACAAAGAGCCAACTATTACCACCTGTGGAATAGAGGAAGAGAACAGAGTCAACTATTCCTTTCAGATTTCTGGCTTGGGCTCGTAGGACCAGCCGGATGATGGTGCCCTTGATTGAGGCAAAGACCTTCTAGACCTATTAAATGAAACAATATCTTCAGCTTTCAAATTTGGACATGAAGATTTATCTTTTATAAAGCACTCTGTCCAATGGAAATACAATGCAAACCACATATGTAATTTTAAGTTTTCTAGAAACCACATCAAACCAAGTAAAAAGTGGTGAAATTAATTTTTAATATTTTATTTAACTCAATATATCCAAAATATTATAATTAAAACTTACAAGCAATATAGAATTAATGAAGCATCTTAATATGAAATCTTTGAAATGTGGCAGTTATTTTATACTTACAACACATCTCAGTATGTGCTTGTCACATACCAAACACTCAATAGACAGACACAGGGGCTACCATATTGCCTGATGCACCCAGAGAAAATCCTGATACAGTTAGAGAAAAGCATTCTTTTCAGAACCATAGAGCTTATGAAAATGGACTAATAAAAATGTGTAAGTACAGCTCTGAAAGAAGCCGTCCAACTGATCAAGAGACTATATCATTGGAAGGTGTTACATCCACTTGAGGATCTAAGACTACAAGTTGTGTCATCTTGGATAAGTCAATTTTTCTGCACCTGAGTGAATTAAGGGCAGATTCTCTTTATAGTTTTCAGTGTTATAGTTTATAACACCTCTAACGCAGTAAACCGACTACTTTCTGCAGCAGTGATGATGATAACAGTGTTAGTGGTGGGAGCAGTAGCTGCAATAATGATGCCAAACCTTATAGTGCGTTTACTGTGTACCAGGTACTGTTTTAAATATTTACACATATTTGCTAATCTAATCATTACAGCCACCCTATGCGCTATGCTCAGTTATGTTCATTTCACACATTAGGAGACTGAAGTACATACAGAGAGGTTATCTAAACAACTAACAGAGCTGGTAGGCTGCACTTTGGGGCTTAAAATCCGGTTTTCCCTTCCACACCTTAACCACTAAAAAGTAAAAAAAAAAAAAATTGGCCAGGTGCAGTGGCTTATACCTATCATTCCAGCTCTTTGGGAGTCCAAAGAAGGAATTTAACTTGACGCCAGGATTTCCAGACTAATTTGAGCAACATAGGGAGACCCCAACTCTACAAAAAAAAATGGAAAATATAGCTAGATGTGGTGGCACACACATGTAGTCCCAGCTCCATCAGAGGCTGAGACAGGAGGATCGCTTGAGCCCAGAAGTTTAAGGTTGCAGTGAGCATTGATGATGCCACTGCACTCTAGACCAGGCAACAAAGCAAGACCCTGTCTCAAAAAAAAAAAAACAGAAACAATTCTTAAGGGAAATAAATTAAACTGTTATGTTCTTTAAACATCATAAACTTTAATCTTTTTCAAATGTGTGAAAATAATTTCAAAACCACTCCTAATAAGTTTTAGATTAATACACTGATTGTCTTGATCAGCACAGATAATGTAATGTGTGATATTCACCCTTTCAAAACACTTCTGATTGTAAAGAAATCAGAGGGTTACTACTGCTTTCTCTGTCCGCATAGTAGTCGTCAAGCCAAGTTCCTATGAATGCCATGGAAAACAGCAAAGGGCCATCAGGCTGAGAGATGACAGTAGGTTACTTCTTCAACAGAAGGATAAACGTCCTCTCTAAAAGTGAAAATAAAACAACTTGGACCAGTCCCTTCCTTTCCCTGAATGAATGTGCACAGGCAGTGATGTGCTGAGATGCATTTCCCTGAAGACACTCATGTGTCATGTACATTAAGTTTATTATACATTTTGCTTATAGAAGCCATAGCACACAATTTACAAATAGGAAATATATTATGCCCTTGGTCATAAACTTCACGTAACCAATTGATTTCTTACAAAACACGTTTGTTGGTCCAGTGAGGTGGCTCATGCCAGTAATCCTAGCACTCTAGGGAGCGAGGTGGGTGGATGGCTTGAGCTCAGAAGTTTGAGACCAGCATGAGCAAGAGTCAGACCCCGCGTTTCTCCTAGAAGCAGAAAAGCTAGCCAAGCCTTGTGGTGGGCGTCTATGGACCCAGCTGCTTGGGAGGCTGAGGCAAAAGGATCTCTCCAACTCAGTTTGAGGTTACTGTGAGTTATGCTGCCACAGCACTCTACCCAGGGCAACAGAGTAAAACACTGTCTCCAAAAAAAAAAAAAATCTTTTGTTGATTCTTTGCTGATCCCTTGTGTCTGTAGCCAGCCTATGGTAGCAACTGATGAATATAGTTCTGACATGAATATTGGTTGACATTTGTGTTTACGTCAAGACAATAGTGAAACAAAGAAGATGTATGTTTAAAAGACATCCCAGCTCTGTCCCCCAGGCTGGATTCCAGTGGCGTCTGCAACCTCGAACTCTGGGGCTCCAGTGATTTTCCTGTCGCAGCCTCTCAAGTAGCCAAGACTATATAGCTGCCCATAATACCTGGCTAATTTTTTTATTTTTTGTGGAAAAGTGGTCTGTCTCACTACCTTGCCAGGCTGGTGGATGAATGGGAAGATTGTTTTTGAATAATGGAAGAATATTTCCTCATTTATTTGTGCTATTCCCAATGTAGTGGTTAGACATGAACATACTTCTAGGTTTAATCTGCAACGTGAACACTTCATCATTTTTTAAAGTAGAGACAATCATCAAAACAATCAAACTGCATTTGCAGAAGTAGTTTGTTGACTTCCTTGTTAGAAATACTCCCACCAGGGCCCATGTTAAGCTACCAACATGACATCACTGAATGAAGAGTCGAGAGAGAAAGAGAGAGAGAGAGAGAGAAAGAGAGATATGCATATTAGCAACCATCATGTTGTATTTCTACCAAACAGATGGAAATAGCCTCAAAGGCATAATTAAAAAGGACTTCTTACTTTTATTTTAAATATAATTTATTTAATCATATCTTTATATAAGTCAATGTTTAATAATAGCTATGTTTAACAACTAGCTCACAAAATTTCTGAACATTTAATAACCGACTCTTAGGAGCCAGTGTAAACCAGTTCCAGCATGCCACTGGCGAGGTGTGGGGAGCTGACATGCTGGCTTGGAAAGGAGTATGTGGGGAAAGCACATCCTCCAGCCTAGACATGCAAGAGATTCAAAACCACCATGAGACTGTACACTTGAAGAAATGATAATGGACAGGAGCTCTGGAGGTATGAATGAGTCTAGCCCACTTAGTGCACACATCAAAAAAAAAAAAAAAATCCTACAGCAGCTCCTTCCCCAGAATCTTGATTTTAATGACCAGTCAGGTTATAGACATAAAGGGAGATTTAACTTGGATTTTTATGGCAGCATCAAAGGCATTTGTAAGAATGACTAAACACACACTCTGTAACAAGAACACTGTATGATTTAGAACACGGAAGATTAACTATACGCGAGGCAGAGGTGTGTGCCTGGTTCTGCTCCATGAACTGATGACAGTTCTTCATCCACGGGGACTAGACGGCCTTGCTGGCCCCAGCCACCTTCTCTGCTGCATGACCCACATTGCTGCCATAACTCAAAATCTTCTCTGCCCTGAAATGTCCAGTTCTTGGCTCAAAGTCCCAGGGACAAGGCCGAGCAATCACTTCCACACTTGCCCACTCTGAGTCTATGCAAATCTGTAGCTCTTTGAGTCTTGCAGCCGTGGGGATGTTTGTCCCCTCCAAATCTCATGTGGAAGTGTGATCCCCAACGTTGGTGGTGGGAAGAGATGGGAGGTGTTAGGGTCGTGGGGGTGGATCCCCATGAACAGATCAGTGCCCTGTCTGGGGAAGGAGTGCGTGTGCCCTCACTTCACTCCACTGGCCCCTGTGAGAGCTGACTGTAAAACAAGCCTGGCACCACCACCCCCTTGCTTCCTCGCACTGTCTCTGTCTGTCTGTCTCTCTCCCTCCTCATGTAATCTCTGCGTACCCGGCTCCCCTTCTCCTGCCCCCATGAGTGGAAGTGGCCTGAGGCCCTCTCCAGAAGCAGATGCCGGTGCTGTGCTTCTTGTAAAGCCTAAAGAACCGTGAGCCCATAAAGCTCTTTTCTCAATAAATCACCGGGCCTCACATATGCCTTTTATAGCAACGCAGATGGACTTGCCTTTGTCATGAGTGCTCCATGCAGACGGTGTATCTCTGCCTGTGGTCTCACTCTTGTACCACTGCATCTGAGCCTTCTCAGTTATCTACTTTCAAAGTACTTTGGAGGAGATTTGAGTAGGGTCTGATCACAGATGCTCCATTGCTGGGACCTGTCTTGGGCAATTCCCACAAACATAAACCTCGTCCACCTCCCTAGCACATACAAGTGTGTACAAATACCTGGGATTATACCACTTCTGAAATCACATGGGTTTTATTGGATCAAAAAACATTGCCAAAGGCCAGGCACAGTGGTTCACACCTGCAATCCTAGTGTTCTGGGAGGCTGAGATGGGAGGATTCCCTGAGCTCAGGAGTTGAGACCAGCCTGAGCAAGAGTACCCAGTCTACTAAAAATAGAAAAACTGAGGCAAGAGGATTGCTTGAGCCCGAGAGTTCCAGGTTGCTGTGAGCTATGATGCCACGGAGTTTCTGTCTCAAAAAAAAATAAAAATAAAAATAAAATATATATGTTATTTATTGAATAAAATAAAAGTGCATCAAATCTCTAAGTCATCCAACTTTTTTTTTATATTTTTGGAGTGTGATCAAACAATGGTTCATGATGATTTTGATGTTTTTCTTAAAAAACAAATACAGTTCAATTTGTCCCCTGTCAGAATCTGCTTTTCTTGACTGATTTGTCATCTTAATATTTTTTATAAGCATCTTTCTCCGCTTATTTAAGCTTCTCTTTGCTGAGCTTTCCTCCAGCTCTCTCTCTCTTTTTCTCAGTTTGCATCACATTTCTCAAGCAGAACATCAGCCCCCGGCCTTTGCTTCACCCACTCTCACTTTAGTCCCAATGTATAAGCATGAAATGTATTTATTCAAAAAATGTCAAGACCACGGGTAAGACTCCCAAAGCTGGGACAACCTAAGACAGGATATGGAGAGGCTGCACGGTGGATTACATTCATAGTACCCAAAGACGGGTAAGATCACTCTGCGTTCAGTCAACCTAAGACGGGGACCAAACCATTGATGTTTGTATCCCGATGACGGGTAAGACTAAAACTGCAAGAGCAGGCAACCTAAGACAGGGGCTATGTTTATCCGCCATACAAAAAACAAAAGAGGGAATTGTTGGGCCCTGCCATGTGCCTGAGGCCTAGTGCAACTTCCGGAGCCTGACTAGAAGTAGATCCATCGAGCTACTTTCACGTAGCAATGACTCAGCAAGGCCCAGCCTGAAACTGCCTCTACTTAGATACAGCCAATGTGGTACCATGCCATTGGCCCAACCCTGTCATGCACCTCATCCCCCGCCTTCTTTCCCCACCCCTTCCCCACGCTGTATGTAAGCGGCTGCTTGACGCAATAAAGTTGAGTTACTGCAAAAAAAAAAAAAGAAAAGAAAGCTATAACCCAGTTATAACCTAAGAATAGGGGGAAGCGGGAAAGGGAGGGGAGGGAGGGGGGAGGTGAGTAGAGGGAGGGGGTTAGGTGGGATTACATCTGTGGTGCATCTTACAAGGGTATATCTGAAACTTAGTAAATGTAGAATGTAAATGTCTTAGCACAGTAACTAAAAATACGCCAGGAAGGCTATGTTAACCAGTGTGATGAAAATGTGTCAAACGGTCTATGAAGCTAGTGTGTGATGCCTCATGATCATATCAATGTACACAGCTATGATTTAAAAAAAAAAAGAAAATAGTCCCATGTGGCCTGTTGTAATCTTTATTTGTAGCAATTACAAAGGATTTCCTTTAATTCTAAGCTTTGCAATTAATGTGTTAACAACAATCTTCATTCCTTAGGTATGAATATATTAAGAAATTATATCCTATTAAAAGAAACAAAACTAGAAATGTTAAAGCCTTATTAATGAAATGTTTTTCCTCAGGGATGACATTTCATTTACATCATCACTATGAGACTAGAAAGGGTGAGGATAGATTTGCTGGAGTTCAGGAGTTCCCAGTTCAAAGTAAATACCAATACATCTACAGGCCAGGCATAGTGGCTCACTCCTGTAATCCAAGCTTTCTGGGAGGCTGAGGTGGGTGGCTTGTCTGAGCTTGTAAGTTTGAGACCAGCCTGAGCTAGAGTGAGACCCTGTCTCTAAAAATAACCTGGCCTGTGGTGGATGCATGGAGTCCCAGCTACTGGGGATGCTGACGCAAGAGGATCACTTGAGCCCAAGAGTTTGAGGTTGCTGTGAGCTGTGACACCAAGGCACTCTACCAAGAGTGACAAAGTGAGACTCTGTCTCCAAATAAATAAATAAATAAATAAAATACATAAAAATTAAAAAAAATACCAATACATCTGTTTATGGCATTTGGATGCAAGACTTAGCAGTCCAATCACCTCAGTGTAATAGGGAAAGAAAAATGAGGGTTGAGATACATAAGAAAAATGATTTTGACAAAATTAAAAATCTTTAAAATATACTATTAAGTGAAAATGTAGAGTATTTATGAAAATACTTCAAATTTTAGTGGAAAATAGGATTTTAGACACTTTTTGTTTCAGTTGTCTTATTTTAATACTTTATAAGAAGAAAACATTGAAGTGAAGAAAACTAAATTATATATGCAAAGGACTTGTCAAATACTAGGACACTCAGAACCATATAGATGCCCTCCTGAAAACATGCAGAACACAATTGTTTGAATTTCCCCTTTGAGCAGTGGGAAAGTATATTCCCCTCTCTATTCATGGACAGAAGAACTGTAGCCCCACTTAAATCCCTGTGAACTTGGCAAGACCCTGCTACCTTTCAGAGATGCATCTTGCACATTAGAGGAAAATAGAACCCAAGGTATTTTTTTCCAATGTTGTTATAAACATTTCAGTTTGTTGTAATTTTTCCTGAGCATATTAAGTGTCATAGTTTGGTATGATACAAAAATAAGGCATTTTCTGGCCTTTAAACACTTACTATATTGTATAAAACATGTGTTTACTTGTCTGGAAGTAGTTTGATATTTACAGTATGTGTGAGTACTATGCCCACAGGATGAGCACTTGTCTCAACCAGGATTATAGAATAACACTTCCTAGGGAATAAAGCTCTTTTCCTTGGCTAATAAATAATATCCCATTTATGTTCACTTAGTAATCTAAGTCCAAAGTGTCTAAGTTATCCTCAGCTTCATCTCTTATTCTTAAAATCCCACACTAATCCATTGGCAAGTCCTTTTTGGTCCTTTATCTCAGCTACATCTTGAGTTGCTCAATTTCTCAACTATGCTGCAGTTGACTTAGCCCAATGGACCGTGATCCCAGGTCTTGACTATTAACTCTTCTCATTAATGCCTCGATTTCACTATTCCTTTTTATATTTTATAATTAATTTTCCATTCAACAACAGAAGTGGTCCATTCATATGAAATGTCTTTATGGTGACAGAAAATACATTAATCATTGTTTATGGCCGAGGGAATGGAAACATGTGGGGGTGATATTATAGGATATAATATTTTCTTTGGTGATTATTTAAATCTTCTAAAATTGACTGTGGTGAAGCTTGCAAACATCTGTGAATATACTAAAAAAATCAACTCACACATTTTACTATGTGAATTGTATGATATGTGAGTTATATCTTGTGAATGTTTTTAAAAAACCTTGTGGTCTTCCTGTGTAGCAAATTATAATCTTTTGAGTTAGACAAAATCCACACCCATATATATTTTATAGATAACTCTTTCTCTTGAGACCTGTAAGATTTCTGTGAGAAAGTTGCCTTACAATTTTATAAGCCTTCTTTCTTTTTTTTAAAGAGGAGATCTTTAAATCATGTCACTCAGCTTCTTGGAAGTATTTAAACTCACTGAAAGGGACAATGAAGCCTTAGATCATTCTGAGGTCATAGCAGAGGATCTTACAGTCCCAACTTGGATTTGATCTTTGATCTGAAACCATTTCCTACCTTTAGAATCTTTTTGTGGAAGATATCACTGGGGATGAAAAATGGCCTTATTTTCAAAGTCAGCAAGATCTGGCTCCTTTATATTTTTTTCTAAATTTTTTTCAAGAATGTCTTTTTAGTTCACAGTTTTCTGGCTATATTTTATCATAGGCAGCTGCAGGAAGCTAGGTAGCACTTTAAACACTCTTCCTGAAAATCTTCCTAGCCAATTCCAAAGCAATTTTAGATGCCCATTCTATTTTCCATTTTATCATAGATGACAATATTGTCAAACTCAGGAAATGTCTTCTTTTTGTCCTTGGTTAAAAATATTTTCTTTACTGTTTTTCAAATCCTTACTGTCAATTATTGTTGAATGCAGAAATTTGTTAACTCAGAGGGAAATCAGGGTTGGACATATAAATCTGGGATTGAGAAATACTTGAGGGGTGCTATGGTTTTAATGTGTCCTTTCTAACGTTCAAGTTTAAATACCTCTCACCTCACAAAGACCCCACCTCTCAATACTGTCACAAGTTTCTCAGTGTGATAGTTCTGAAAGGTGGGGTCTTTGAGAGGTGATCTGGTAGTTATAGCTCCTCTCTGATGAATGGGATTAGGTGCCCCCGTAGAAAGGCTTGCCAGAGGGAATCCACTCCCTCTGGCTTTTCCTCCTTTGGCCATGTGAGAACACAGTCTTCTTCCCCTCCAGATGATGTAGCCCTCACCAAACACCAAATGATGGTGCCTTAATCTTAGGCTTCAAGTTTCCAGAATTGTGAAAAATAAATTTCTGTGAAATTGCCAATCTATAGTATTCTAGTATAACAACACAAAATAGAATAAGATAAACAGTATCTAAATTCATGAAATGACATTGCATTACAGGTGGTTGTAAGTATAAGATTATATAGAATAGACCATGGGATAGTCCAACATTTAAAGGGCTGGTAGAGCTGCAAACTCCTGCAAAGATAAATTTTCAAGAAAGGTAGACAGAAGCCCAAACCAGAAATATGAGACTGCGCACAACAACAACCAAAAGATGCAAGAAAAGAGAAGGTGAGTAGTTGTTTTATGCTTCTGGGATTTAGCAACATGGTGACTATAGGTAATTTAGTAAGAGCAGTTTCAGAGTGGTGATACTGAAGCCAGATGAGAATGTACATGGTACGTGTATATAACTGTAGGTACAAAATAATTTCAGCAAAAGGGTAGGCAGGCTGTAAGGCAAGAAAGTGGGAAGGATAGTTCAGGAAGAACACCTTTCAGGGTCATTGGGTAAGTGTAGGATAATAGAGAGTTATAATGCTGGAAAACTAATCTGGTTATATTGGGGAATTTTTTAAAAATATGCCTAAAAAATTAGACTTAAACTAGAATGCATTAAGTTCTACCTGGTGTTTATAATGTATTGATGATCAAATCAAATATATTTACAGCATAATTTTAATTTTGTAAGAAGAAAATATGCTCTGCAAAAAAAAGTATAGAAAAATAAACATTGAGGTATTAGCAAGAAATAAATTGTTAAAAATCATATGTCATCTGAATATCTGAAGGAAATCCATGACTCCCTCAATCTGAATAATGGAGGGGAATATGATAAAGGGACAATATATAAATATGAAGGCAGAGTTTAAGAAATGCTTCAAGGGTAATGATGTAGAAAAGGGCTCATACATCAGCTCAACACCTGAAGGAGAAAGAATTATGGGCAATTATTAGAACCTGGAGAAGTGGGATGAGAGGACCACCTGTCAGGACCTGTGGTATTTGGTGAAGGGTCACAGCCCATCAACATGACCCAGATGGGAACGAGCCAAAGAAGTACCCACAACTCAGTTTCTGCCAGCGTCTCCCGCTGATAAACTAAACCAGAAACCAAAAGTA
Source organism: Loris lydekkerianus (assembly GCA_963574355.1). Lineage (NCBI taxonomy): Eukaryota > Metazoa > Chordata > Mammalia > Primates > Lorisidae > Loris > Loris lydekkerianus. The sequence goes on from CAUYPK010104980.1 coordinate 115,438, forward strand.
AGAAACTCTTGTGGATACAGTTCATACAGGCCAGCCTCTTGAGATTACATTAAGGTAGAAATAGGTAGAAAATGGGCCTGGGAAGAAAAACGAAAGATATCCAGCACTCTTGGACTTTAAATTTTTGTTATATTCTTATGTTCCATGTATCTTAAAACTTTACATACAATTTGAATTACTTTTGTAATGCTAAAAATATTTTTAAGTTGTAAGACTAACGATTAGACTAGAAGCAGGAAAAACATGTCTGTACCTGTTGTAGACATTTCAGTGGGGTTATACAACCAAAATTTAAGTACTATCAGAAGTGGCAGTGAAAATGAAAAGGAGGTATAGTACTGGAAAGACATGATGGAAGGGTGTTTCAGGAATTTCTTGAGGGTAAAATAACCAAGGGAAAGAGGTGTCTAACCATAATTTGACACATTAGGTAACTGGAAGAAATGACCCCACTCAGTGCTCGACAAAGACGTCCCTGATTCCCTCTCACTATCTTACAACATATTGCAAAATGTTCAAAGTTGATTATCAGAAATGTTCTGGTTTTGATTTTTTTTAAGGATCTAATTTCTTTATATATTCAGAACTACAGACCTATAATTGTTGTTAACACATTAATTTCCATGCCTAGAATTAAAGGAAACTATTTGTAGTTGCTAAAAAAAAAAAAAAGATTATAATAGGCCACATGGGACTATTTTTTAACGTGTTAAAATATGGATAAACTTCCCTAACTCATGTGGAAATGGTGCTAAGAACTGATATCTGCAAAGAAGGAAATCAATCCGGATTTTCAGTCCTTGCTTTGTTTCAGAGTCTGTACAACTTAGACCACGGTGGGGTAGAGTTTGTTTAAAAGACTGGCACAAAGTTGCAGTTTGGGCTTGATAATTCCCCCCACCCAAACTTCCTAGCTTAGTATAATAGAAGCACTGATGTCATTGGACTGATTGCAGTGGTTTGATTTAAGTTCATGGACTCTAGAAACAGAGGACTTGATTTCACATCAATCTGAACAAACTACCATATCTAAGACTCAGATTTCTCAACTACAAATTAAGGGAAATTTATAGTACCCGAATCATAATACTGCTGTGAAAATTAAGTGGGGAAACACAATGGTTCTAGAATTGGAATTTTGAGTTCAAATGTGATCACATCTCTTCTTAACTGTATGACTGGGCATTCCACATTATGTCTCCATGTCAAGATGATTTATTTGTGAAATAGAAACCACTGTAACACTTCGTAGGGTGTTGTGAGAATGAATGAGTTAATATATGTAACAATTTTAAAACAGGACTTGGCAAATAGTAAGTGAAAATTATTGCTTACATAATAACTTAAACTGAGGAAAGATGCTTGATAACTACAGGACAGGAATTAATTGAATGGTGATAATTACTACTAATTTTATTGGTGATGTCAGGTGTCTTGCAACTGCTTTACAGATGATTAAAAGAGAAAGATAGAACCAAAATATGACTTTATTTTAAGCAATTAGCTCACCAGTAGTTGGTAGGTCCTAAGTGTGATAGTAATAAATCAAAACTTTATAGGTCATCTGATGTGCTAAGAATGGATCCTAGGAATATATTCTGTCAATTGCCTTTCTTAAAGCCTCCTTTACATCTCTGTTCCTGAGACTGTAGATGAGGGGGTTCAGCATGGGGATCACCACCGTATAGAACACAGACACCACCTTGTTCTGGTCGGTTGAGTAGCTGGACTTGGGCATCACGTAAATGAAGGTAATAGTTCCATAGTAGAGAGTGACTGCAGTGAGGTGGGAGGTACAGGTGGAGAAGGCCTTGTGGCGGCCCTCCCTGGAGTGCATCTTGAGAATGGTGGTGAGGATGTAGATGTAGGAGATGGCTATGACAGACACAGTGACCACGATGATGGAGCCCGAGGAAATGGAAGGGATAATCTCAATGATGGAGATATCTGAGCAGGAAAGTTTTAACAAAGGTGTGAAATCACAGAAGAAATGATCTATCTGATTTGGTCCCCAGAAAGATAGAC
>CAUYPK010104987.1:0-50226 GCA_963574355.1 Loris lydekkerianus
ATAGTTAGATTCTTGGTTAATGAGCCAGTGATATTGGACCTCGACCTGATTTAACTGCCTCTAACCTTTTTTTTTGGATACAGGGCCCAAAGGTGAAGGGTAAATAAGGGTAGCAGGGGAAGAAGGTAGGGTGAAAAACAATGTAGGCCCGTCCACAGGGCATTTTCTAGAATTTCTTTTCTTCTCTTTTCTAGATCTTCTTGGAGTGTTTTGATCTTGTCTAATAAAAAATTTCATTGCTTCAATTATTTTTATCTCTTTTTCCCATCACATACTTCCCTATTCTCAAGTAACTGAAGATATAACTCTAGTCACTAATATAACAGTAAACTTCTATAATTTAGTTTCATAGAAAAGAAATCACATAGAATATAGTCATTTTGTGTTCATTATTTCTCCCAATCGGGGGAATCAGTTGGAGATTAATCCATGTCATTTAACATAGCAGTAATTTGTTTGTTCTTTCTTTTTTATTTTGTTAAGTAAAATTTCACGATTTGTTTAACCATTTATGCATGTATCAGTAGATGCATATTTGCGATTTTGTTGGTTTTTTTGCTTTTATTTTACTAATAAAACTGCTCTGAATATCTGGATACAAGTTATTATATAAAGATATATTTTTATTTCTCTGAGGTAACTCTTGCAGGGTGAAATTGATAAGACATGAAAAGTGTATATTGTATATAAGTGTTTATAAATAGAGGCACTCATTTTACATTCCCACCAGAAATATGTGGCAATTCTAGTTGCTACACATGCAATGTCATACATTGAACTGTTGTCATTCTTTCTTCATTTATTTTTTCTTAGAGATAGTGTCTCACCCTGCTGCCCAGGATAGAGTACCATGGCCTCAGTATAGCTCACAGCAACCTCAAATTCCTGGCAGAAGCTTTTAGTTTGATATAATTCCACTTATTTGCTTTTACTTTTATTGTTTGTGGTTTTGTGGTCATTTCGGGGTCAAAAATGATTGCCAAGGTTAATCACTAATAGCTTTTTTCCCTACATTTTTACCTGAATTTTTTAGCTTTTCGGGTATTACATTTAGCAATTAATCCATGTTGAGTTTATTTTTGTGTATAATATAAAATGGGGGGGGTATTTTATTCTTTTGCATGTGGATATTTGATTTTCCCAACACCCTTTATTGAAGTTATCTTTCCCCCATTTGTCTTCTTGTGGCCTTATTGATAATGGGGTGTCTATATACACTTGGGTCTGTTTCTTGGCTCTCCACTATTTCACTGGTTTCTGTGTGTGTTGGTTTATATGGCAGTACCATAATGATTTCATTGCTACTGCCTTATACTATAATTAAAAATCAGGAAGTGATGCCTCAAATCATGTTTTCTTTCTCAAGATATTAATAATTAAATTTTGTGCATTGCACATAGATCATCTAAGTTAACTCTAGCTTCTGCTATATGCATCAATTAGCAAACTTTTAGGACCTTCACCAATACAGGGGCTCAAATTATTGCACTCACCTTCCAGAAGTACGTAGATATGACAGTACACTGATGACATCATTCTTCAAGCAGATCCATTTGGCATACTCATTCAGGAAACACAAATGCTAAGACGAATGATTGACCATTGTTCTACTATCAGGAAATGGCAATTGACCCTCTCAATATTTAACATTAAGTAGTGTTGAATCAATAGGCATTTCTTTTTCTTTTTCTTTTTTTTTTTTTTTTTCTTTTTTGGACGAGTTTATTTATTTATTTTTCATTGTTGAGGATTCATTGAGGGTACAGAGGTCCAATTTATACTGATTGCATTTGTTATGTAAAGTTCCTCTTATAATTGTGTCCCACCTCCAAGAGGACAAGTTTAAAACATATATTTAAAATACGATTTATAAAATCTTAATCTGCTGAATCAAGAGCCTACAGTGCAGGGTGTAGTGTGCTGAGAACCTGTCCCCTACACCAGCAGAGCAAGACTGCAGAGGTGCGGCCCTCCCTCTGATGTCCTTTTGTTCGACACCCAGGGAGCCCATGTGCACCACTGGGATGACTAGATAAGGAAACAGGAACCCAGAGGTTTCTTGAGTCTCTGCTTACCAGGGAGGCTGGGTGCAGCCCTGCTGGCCCATTCCTGAGCAGAGCATCACCTGTTCTCCAACCTGCACCCCCAGCTCCTTAGGTTATAGAAATAGGCATTTCTTGGCAGGGGAATAGTAGTCCATCCCATTTTTGTTTCTCTACAACACAGGTTATCTAAATTGGTTCTACTAGGTGCCAAGATGTTCCAACTTGCAAACTTTCAATGCCTCAATGGATACAACAACTAAAATTAAAGCATGCAATAAATATTTATATACTTTCTTGGTGCATGTGTGATATCATTAATCTTGAACAATTTTGAGTAGGAAAAATTGGTCCTATTTCTTCAGGGAAACCATAAGTTGCACTGTGAAGTATCTGGATTTTTGTATTCCACTACAGAGGACTGGATTTTATTTTTTTGTGAGCAATGAAGATATTTGTTGACCAGATTATAATTTTGAATAAATTGGAAGGTTTACATAATGTTTTGTTAGCATTTATTTCAATACTTTATTTCATTTTCTTTTCTTCTACTTTTTAAAATAACATTGGTACTATTTAAGATTTTATTTTATATATGTTGTATACACTTCTACTCAGGTGATACTCTTGTAATATTTCTACTGAATTCCACAGATAAACTATAATAATGGAATTGAAATTTGTACAAAGAAAAGAGAAACAAATTTGAATATTATAAACGTGTGAATATTAACGCTTTTTAAATGTAAGAGGCAAAAATCTACATTTTTCCGTGACTTAAATCTCAAGAATAAATTGCTTCAATACACACTTCCTAGGCAATCCTCAAAGGACATTTTGGGCAGCTCTGCCCATGATATATGTTATCTCTTTAATCATGTCTCCCCTGTGAGTTATATTACTTGCTGTAAAGCGTGTGTGGACAGCCATTTTGCTTCTCAGAACAGTGCAAGTGTTAGTTTTGATATGTGGCTGAGTCCTTACCTATCTTTAAGATCATTTTTCTTCACATACACAGCTATAGCCTTTGAGATTTTTAAAACTGTTTCCAATCCAATATTCCTTGAATTAGAGAGCTGAGAGCTAAATGAGAAGTATTCAAGGAGAAAGATGGTTACGATAATATGATTCTTAGCTTAAAAATTCATTCATCCATCACTTTATAAAGACCCAAGATAACTGACCCTCAGGTCAGGGGACCAAGTCACATTTTATAGAGAAGGACAATTTGAGCTTATAAAGAATTTCCTGTAGTTTATCCTTTCTCTTTATAGAAATAATAGCTTTTAATATAGTAATGGTGGACCCAAAGGAAACATTTTTTGGATCATTTTACTACATTTTTTAAAAGTCCCAGAGGGTAATGAAATGTAGATAGTACCCCATCTCGTTATCTGCCCCTTGCCTATGTAGGCAAAACGAGCCTAGTTCTTTATGTGGCAAATGATTAGAAGTCTGATGAGCTTTCGTTGGCATAATTACTAAGAAACATGTTCTATTTCTTTCTCTATAGCTTTAACACCACAAAGAAATGTATTTCTTGATTAATTTCAACTATGCTTATAAGACAAAGTAAGCAAAGTCACAATGCTGTTTTCTTTATCAAAGTATTTGAAAACACCTAAATTAAAAACAAAACTTATTATGTGTGATGTTGCTGTATGATTATATGTGATTTGCATTTGTATGACACGGGCTGTAGTCCTGATTTTGTTTTTGTCTTGTTTTTTTTTGTTGTTGTTAAATCAGTCTTTGAATGTCACTTTTTTGCTAAGTTCAATAAGAAAAGTTTATGAGATAACTCCAACTGTGTCTACTCAATCAGTTTCTGAGTTATGAGAAACAAAACCTATTATAGTTTGTCAATGTAAAAAGAAACATACTGAAATTTATTACATAGTATACATTATCTCTATAAAGACATGAAAATTTTTAACAGAGCTTCCACTGTCAGAAATAATATTGCATTGCATCATCGCTGCTGGAAACCAAATGGCCTGTGCCACTGCTGTCTCTGCCGGAGCATGTCTCCCATCCACCCCTGGACAGAATGAGCTCCACTCTTAGTTCTGTAGCCAAATCTCACCCACTGAACAGAAAAGATAAACCAGATCATATGCCTATAAACTAAACGCAAGGGAGCACTAGAAAGTGATTATTTTGGCCTTTACCATTGGGAAGGTGTGGACTCAAGTGGTTAATTCTAAAAGTATACAAATTGTTCTTCAAAGTTTTTAATGGTTGTGAAACTCAAAACACAAAGTCAGGCTTCACCATTAACCTTCAGTTCTAAAATTATGGGGGGGGTATATGCCATTAATTAAAATTTCTAGTTTTCAGAAAGATTTTTTTGACATCATGCAAATGCAGTTCTGATCAACCACACTGGTAATAGAAAATTAGTATTAAGAGTCACTTATAAGCAAGAAGCTCAGGGAGGACCTGGAAGTACGAAAGGTCTTTGTGCCACTCAATATACTTTGCTACCTCAAGTCATGATAGTGCAGACATAAGCAATTAAATAGAAAAACAGTCAACCACATGTTTTGTCAATGCTTCACCCAGACTATCTGAGTTATAGAAATAGATAGTTATCTATTAAATGATAAAGATTGCCATTTTAACCATTATTAAAGCATGGTATTAAAATTTTGATAAACTTCCAGAGCCCCATAACTGCACAGAGGATGGCAAAGTGAAATTACTTTTTAGAGCTTAATAAAATATGTCAAATTAATTATTTTAATGCACTTTTGCATTTGTTATGTAATAAGTAAACATGTAATTTTCTTTTTTACCTATGATACTTCCCTCGTATTCATACAGTGAATAAATGCATAATTACAATATTAATTTGAAAATCTATTTTGGAAAATTAAGACTTTTCCTATCCCATGAAAATATTTGTAATCATTCTAAACCTCCATACTGAATTTTAAATAAAATTCCCTGTGTGTTTGGTTATCAATTTCAGCCCTTGTGGGTGGCCAGTCCTTCCCTTGCTGTACATCCTACAGAGTGTACGCAGGATAGATCTTCTTTGAAGCTAAGGAGAATCTCATGCTAAGACCAGTTCAAAGGTGTGTGTACTCCTTTCCCTCTTCTCTGTATCACACCACTTTTATGCCTTTTATTTTATATTAATTTCCAAAAATATTCTTGGCATAAAAATAAAGCTCCCGAAGCCTACATGACAGTCTTTTAGTCAATCCAAAGAAATGCCATTCTTTCTCATGTAGCTCATAATTTCATACTATAGATTGTTGAACCAGTTTGCAAATTAGCTTTTAAATTATTATATATTTATATTGCAAACAAATGGAAAAATCGTTACATCATTGGTCATATGAATGGTTTGTCTTGTATAATTCTCAGTTCAGCAACTATATTGAATCAATTGTCAATGGATATGAATTTTGGGTCCCAATTTTGACAGCCCCAACAATATCCTAAGGATGAGGACATTGACATAGAAGGAGAAACTGACTAAACAAACAAACAAAAGCAGATACTATCTACATTCTTTAGGTATCCTTTCTTTATTTAGCATTACCTTATCTAATTTTATCAGTTAAAATATTATTTGATTTTTTTGAGAAACATGAGACAGATTGTGTCCATTGATGCAGTAAATTTTGAAGAGACAAGGATCCCAAGAAAATGTTCACGATGAGGTTGCCTTTCAAATCAGATGAAAACAGTTGGAATTCATGAGTCTGTACAGGAAATGAAATAAAAAGGAAGAGTATTATAGGTTATAATCCCAGGAGATAGGAATGAAACTACACAATAGCCAGCATACTAACTTAGTTCTATAAGGGGCTGACTTTACTTCATGTGTGAAAAAATGTTTTCCAGTATGTAATATTATTATTGCAATAAAAAAACTTCACTCAGTACATGTATATACACTGAAGAATGGCAAAAAACATCCCTTTTAAAAATGTAACTTTGTTTTAAGGATTATTTTAACTTGAAGACACCTGAAAAATAACAGATGGCAAGAGGGCATTCTAATCTCCCCTTTTCCTGAAAATAAGAGATAGAATGTCCTGGAACCAGGAGGAAAGAAACAATCTTTACTGGGAGTCATTAACAAGAGACTTCTGAACAAACAGACCTTGGTAAAGTCATTTGTATCTGCCTTTAGCCTCCTCGCATAATTTACTCTTCCACAATTGCCTTTCTTTCTTCAACCTAACATAAAAGATTTGGGGTTTTGTTACTTCATTGAGTCTTTATTATGAATAATCCTGTGTCACATAGTAAATATTAAATTTCTATGCTTTTTTCCTGTTTATCTTATGTTAATTTAATTCTTATGCACAGCCGGGACCCCTAAGAGAGTAGTGGTAAAGTAAGGTTTTGCCTCCCCTATGACAACATGTGAGCAAACATACTCACTACTAATTCCTGCTAAAAGATTACGGATAAAAAAAGACATTATTTCTTATTCCATTGGTAGTGTTATTTCAATTTCACATAAAAAGGGAAGATATAACCTATTGCATAATTTGGTTTCTGAGAAGATGTGGTAGAGAAGACTAAAACCTGATGATATATATGTAGAACACATATTTATTGTATGTATTCCTTTATTGTAAAAAGGAAATTAAAATAAGATGCAAAATATGAAACACCGAAATTGTGGTTGAAATACCATTATTTTATTTTGTATTCCTAATATAGATTAGTGAATAATGTAGTAAACTTGTGTGCAATCCCTCATTTAGAATAATAAGGTATGTAATGTGTTCCCTTAAAATATGACATTACCTAATAATGAGTTAATTCTAAACCAAACCAGATATAGTTATACTAATAATGATTTTTTGATTGAAATTATAATCTCTTAGAAAAACAGTAAAATTTTAAAGAATCTTCAATAGCTATTTTGCTAAATACAAATAAAGACTGGCATATGCCTATGATAAAAAACTATTCAGCAATAAAAATTGATGAAACATTACAAAAAAGAATTAACAATATTTTATCCTACTACAAAGTGACTATAATCAATAATAATTTAGGGGACAATTTAATAAAACTAATTGAATGGAACTGGAATATTTTAAAAATAAAAATAAATGATAAATTCCTGAGGTGATGGATATTCCAATTACCCTGAATTGATTAACTGACTTGGCATGCTTGCATCAAAACATCACAGTACCCTATCAATATATAGAACTCTTATGTACCCATGATAATTAATAATGAAATTTTTTTTAAAATAAATAATATGGGGAAAATTAGATAGCCTTATGCAGATTAATGAAAGCAGGTATCTATTTATCAAGACCCTGAAACAACAAAAATCCTATAAAGAAAATTTAGGAAAAACTCTTCTAGATATTTGTTTAAGCAAAGAGTTTGTAACTAAGGCCTCAAAAGCAGATGGAACAAAAACAAAAATAGACACATAGGATTTAGTTAAACTAAAAACATTCTATACAGCAAAGGAAAGAATCAAAAGCATAAATAGACTACAGAAGGGAAGAAAATATTCATAAACTGTGTTCACAAAAGTACTACTAACTGGAATCTACAAGGAACTCTAACAACTCAGCCAGACAAAAAGAACCCATTAAAAAGTGGGCAAATAATATGTACAGGCATTTTTTTTCAAAAGGAGATATACAAATGGCTAAGAAACATAGGACAAGTCACCAATATTACTAGTCATTAGAAAGATGCAATTAAGAACCTCAATGAGATACCATCTTATTCCAAGTAGAATGGCCATTTTTAAAAAGTCAATAAACAATAGCTGTTGGCAAGGAAGAGGTCAAAAGGGAACATTTGTATGCTGTTCGTGGTAAAATTAATTAGTATGACCTCCATGGAGATCAGTATGAATATTTCCCAAAGAACTAAAAGTAGATTTAACCTTTAATCCTGCAATCCTACTACTGGTTATCTACCCTAAGGAAAATAAATCATTGCATCATTTGCATTTGTATGTTTGTTGCAGCACTGTTCACAATTGCAAAAATGTGGAATCAACCTAAGTGCCTATCATCCTATGAGTGGATAAATAAAATATATATAACATGGAGTACAACTCAGTGATAAGAAAGGCTGAAATAATGAAGGTCTCTTGTAGCAACTTAGATGGAACTGGAGGCTATAATAGTAAGTGAACAGGAACAGAAAAATAATGCCACATGTAATGTAATGTAATGTAATGCCTGTGATTACTGGATTACTGTTGATTTTTAATTAAGAAATAGTAATAACAAGATGGATTTGGGGCTAGTGATAACTAGCTTCATGTCAATTCTCTGGGTAATTTTCCAGAATAAAGAGAATACAAATGAGAACATTTTCCCAGTAATTGACAATTTATTCCTGAACTTCATTTCCAAAATGCAAAATTTCAGAATGCTCTGTATGCAGGTCCAGATATTCTTTGTATCCATTCCCAGGGTTCCATAGACTTTTACAGTTACTCCGGGAACAAAGTCTCAGTTTAAAATAGAAGCATGGGAGTGTCAGGAAGTGTCTACTTTCCTTTGTCAGAGCCTTTAACGATTGTCTAGAAAGAATAGAATAGAATAAATACCTTGTCCCAAAGCCATCAAGTTTTGAATTGTATAAATTAAAGCTAAAGATGTGGGATGCTAAATATTATGATAAAATATTTCCAACACAAACAAGTGAAAATTAAATAATTTTGCTGTCCTGACTGGTTTGACTTCAACTTTGCTGTCTTATTATGTGGGTATTTGCTTATTCTGGAAGAAAATTGAAGAAAAATATTATTCTTTGTAAAAATTTTAACAAATTGGATTATTTATTACCTTCAAGTATGATTGTATTTTGTCTAATCCTATAAATATTTTTATGCATGATTAATATTAAGAAGATGATTGGCATTCAAATCATTGTCTAATTTTTACTTCACCATGTCATTATAACAAGTGCAATAACAACAAAATTGCAGAAGGCCTTGTAATAGTTTTCTTACTACTAAAAGAAGTGTATATTCCCATCCCATCCTCTGAAGACGATAGGATCAAGAGAGCTCTTTTACTAGTCTAGGTGCTAAAAAGGTCTTACTAGTGTAATTAAATCACGTTTTTCATACATTCTACTTCTAAGATATGAAACATATACAACAATAGATAGCAGTTAGTTGTTTTTATGTAATAAATCCATGGAGGCGCAGGATCTTTCTCTTTAGTTCAGCGGGAGTGCAGTCGCATGATCATAGCAGCTCCAAACTGCTTAAGCCATCTTCCCATCTCTGCTTCACGATTAGCTAGGACTGCAGGTGCATGCCACTATGTCCAGCTAATTTTTGAAATCTTTGGTAGAGAAGTTTGCCTATGTTTCCCATGTCAGTTTTGAATTCCTAGCCTCAAGAGTTCCTCTTGCCTAATATTACCCAAATTCTGGGATTACAGGTGTACCCTGCTGTATCTGTTCACAATACACCCATTTTTCATAGTATTGTTACTATATTATTTCTTTGATCAGCTGGATTTTGCTGTATAATCAACTGCCCAAAATTGGGTGGTATAAAATACCAACCATTTTTATATAGCTTCTGGTTCTTCGTGTTGATTGGGCTAGGATCTGAGTCATCAGTTTACTGGGTTCCCTCACATGTCCATGGTCAGCTGCTGGCCGCATGCTCCATGCTCTGATAACTTCCCTATATGTGTGATTGTTGGCAAGCTTGTTTGTCTCAACTAGGGACCTCAGTTGAGATGGCTCTTTTGGCACTGTGCAATAGGCTTTTCTTCACATTGTGGTTGATAAGTTTCAAAAAAATATCAAGAGAGGGTGGGCTTTAATGTATTAGTTGTTTTCAAGTCTTCTTATATAGCATATATTATCGACCATTGTACAAAACAAGTCACGAGCATTGTGAATGGGGACAAGAACCCAGAGCATGAATGTAAGGAGGGAGATTATCTCATCCACTGCTATAAACAATGTCCTCCATGGTTATGAACCTTAGCTCTAAATGGCATTACATTAAAAAATAGGTAATCTCAATACCTATCTGCCTGAGCCTCATCCACACCCCCAAGTTAAGTTGAGAGATGATGGTGTGGGAAAGGAAGGAGGAAAAAAGCCACATCAGGTATTTTATAGCTATTTTTCTAAACTCTCTTTTTTTATGCTAAAAAAGCTTATAGGTTCTTCTGTCCTAGTTATCATAAATATTAGCCTTGTCATTACCAGTATGCTTCTCTGCTATGAAATCAATAGAAATATCTCATGTAATATTAGGGTAAAGGTAATAAACAGAACGGGCTGAAGTGTCTTTTCCAGGAAGATATTTCAATGTGTCAAAATAAGCATAATGACACTCTAAACTAGGGACCTTATTTTAACCTTAAGCACGATAGTGACCCTTCTAAGGACAAGTTGATGTACATTCCAATCCCTAACAGCGGACAGAGATGTGAAGAGTGTTCCATTAGATAGAAGGAAGAGAGTATCTAGGCATTTGTGCCAACCACGCCCAAATTAAACCATTCTGTCATTAGTAAAATGAGTTCGGATAAATATTCAGATATGAAGAGTGAAATGGGTCATCCTCCAATTCTGATGGCCACCACTGTGGCAAACAAGGAAGTTTCCAGAAAGAGGGAAATATGAAATATTGGAAAGTAAGAAAATATCCTAATCTATCAGTCTATCCTTCAAAGCATCACTTTTTTTTTTGTTTCCGAATAATTGCCCTACTAAAGGAGATTTCAGAATTAAATTTAACATTACTTACACCCCAGTTTTCTTCTTCCTAGACATAAAGTGATTTGTCCCCATCCTATGCTGCTATTCCATTGTGAATTCACAGGCTCTCACTCCTGAAGGAACCACTGTCCTCTTTCACTCTTCCCCCAAACTAGAGAACTCTGAGTTTCAAGCTCATCTCAAAATTATTTTTTTCTCTTGGTCTTAATTTAAACCTGATAATAATTTACTCATATGAATTTCTGTTATGTTTTTGCTAAAGACTGCTTTTCCTTTCATAGCCAAGGTCAGGAAGCATTTCAGTTTCTTTGTTTTAAAATGTCCCTTTATTCCTATAACTTAAAAACAAAACAACCCCCCCAAAGCATAATGGCCTTTGAGTTTTGTGTGTCCGGACTTCATCTCAATTTGTCCTAATTTACTTTACTCTTTTCCTAGCTGCTCACCTAAGTCTCTCAATCATTTGTTATTTTGCTTCCTAACTTACACTGTTTGATCTGACTCATGCCATCACTCTAGGAACACTCAAGGCTCGACATAATCACCCTATCAGTGTCTGGAATAGCACTTGCTGACCTCTTCTTCCTCAGAACTCTACTGTTTCAAGTCAAGATATTTCCTCTAAAGCATGTTCTTTTCACAGTTTCCTCTTAAAGGAAAATTTTTATATTTTCCAAATAGTAGAATAAAAACCTTGAAGTCTTCTTAGGTTCTATTGTTTCCTTCCTACAATATAAGCAATTCCTCAGCAAATGCTGGTTTAGCCTTTAATAGTATCTATATATAAAGACACTATCTTTAATAATATCTCTAATATAACCAGTACTTATCCCTTCTGCTGCTGGTCGAAATCACCATAATCTCACACTTAGATTAATTTATTGCTGTCCTTACTAATTTTTCTTTTCTGTTTTTTTTTTTTTTTTTCTTCTTTTCTTTTTCTTTCATCCTCCAGTTAATTCTCAAAGGAGGAATCAGGTGACTTTCTTTAAAATAAATACCATTTTCTGTCACTTATGATCAACATCTACCAAGGATTTGATATTCATTAAAGGGAAAACCTGAATTTTTTTTTTCAAGAATCTATTAGATTTTACATAATTTACATAAACGCACACACACACTCTTTATTCTCTGACCTCAAGGCTGTATATATAGTGAGCGTATGATACAAGGGCTTCCAGCAGGCGCAACCTTTATAACCATGCATGTATCCAATACACCTTCATATACGTACTTTTCCCCATTTTGTCTACGAAGTCCAACCATACATGTCCCCTTGGTTTTCCTCAAAATCATTTGATCTTTTTCCTCTGGTATTTTACTTTTTGTTTCCTCCACTAGAAATGCTCTTTCTCAAAATAAATACATGCCTCATCCTTTTGCTTCTTTCATATTTTTGGTCAAATGCCATCTCATCATCCAGGCCCTTTCTAACCATTGGAGTGAAGTGACACCACCATCTGGTTTATCTTACTCTGGGAATTAGTCCTGTTTAGCCTCAGATAAGTTTCTTGATCTTCTTTCATTCTGTAGTTTATCTCTAGAAAACCAACCTCCAAAGGCTCTGTTTTCTGTATTTCCAGCCTAGCTGGCTTCACTTGGGTTTGTTTCTTAAGAGGAAACAGTAGAGTTTTGAAGGCTAAAAGGAAAAGAGAAGCTGGTTCAATTATTTTTACTCCTTCCTCATCAACTGGGTCTCTCTAGCAGATATAGCCTTTTCCTACGTGGCTTTTAGCCAGACCCAACCACTGATTCAGCTTTCATTGAAAGTAGAGTCTTAATATTGATCTTCTAAGGATAACCTAGAGCCCGTGAATGTTACCTTATGGCAAAAAGGACTCTGCTTATGCAATCAATGTAAGGATCATGATTGGCAAAAGCTTAGGAGAATTTTATTCTAAAATTATATGGAAAAAAGAACATGTAAGTAATGAACTTGTACATTTAGTTGAGTAGGTTGCCAAGTAAGAAAGAACTATTAAGCAAAAGTGAACCAAAATTTTTGACCTGAGAAATTCTAAAGCTATTCAAATTTAAAAGGATAATGAAATGTGGGATTTATTATCAGAAAAGAATGCTTTGAAAAGAATTCCAAGGAGAATTTCTGTCTCAGTAGAAATCAGGAATAGAGATGGATTATTCAGGAAACATCGGGAAAGGACACTCTTGCCTAATGAAATGAATCACTATGACTTACCCAGGAGACTCACAAGTAGTATGAGTGTTGTATCAGAGACACTCTACTAGTTTGTACAAAAGGGATAGAGAAAAGGAATAAAATAAATAAGGACTTTCAAACTTCCAAAATACTGTGGGCAGTAGGATTTAAAAAATCAGTAGGATTTCAAAGTTTCCTACGACTAGTGACTCCTTTCTTCCTTTAGTTTTCTCTTTTTTAAATAATAGGAATGTCTATAACTAACCTACAGATATAACTTGTTTACTACTTTCACAGGTCCACAAATGACAAGGAATTTTGCCCGAGGATGGATGATTTAGATGAGTTTGATGATACGTTTTAGGACTTTTGACCTGATAATATGAACATGAGATTTTTGGACTTGAGTGATGCTATTATAAGTTGAGATGTTTGGTGATATGGAAGGGAATGACTGCATTTTGCTTGCAAGATAGACATGAATTTCTGCACACTAGATAGCAGACAATGGTAGAATAAAATATGATGGCCCAAAATGTTAGGAATTAATTCTTGGAATGTCTGAATGCCACTTATCTGGTAGGAATTTGCATGTGAGGCTATGTTCATAATCTTGGCATGGAGAAGTAATCTCCAGTTATTTGAGTGGGCATGAAATGTAATCACCAATGTCCTTGTAAAAGAGAAGAAAAAGGGGATTTTCCTACAGAAAGAAGGGGGGCAAAATGCGAGTGAAGCAAGATGCTACCTAAGGTTTTGAAGATGGAGGAAGGGTTTTTCAGCCAAGGAATCCAGCTCTAGAAATTGGAAAAAGCAAAGAAATAAAATTTCTCCTACGACAAGTGTGGCACAGCCATAGTCTTGATTCGGGCCAAGTGAAATTGATGTGAGACTTCTTACTTCAGAACTGTAAAAGAATAAATGTTTATTGTATTAAGCAAGTGTTTGGTAATTTGTTATAGCTGTAACAGTGAATGAGGTTGGCCCTCAGGCTGTGATAGTTCTGCCTATTCATTTTGTCCCTATAGCTTTGCTGTACACAACTGAGGGTTGCTTTTCTCTTTCTGTATAATTTCTCATCTTTTCTATTACCTTACCAGTACCCTGCATTAGATTTCCTCTTTTTCCAATAATCAGATTTTTAAAAATTGATCCTGATTTGTATCCTGCATGCTATACCTCTTTCTCTACTTAATTATTTTTATACAGTACTTTTGGTATGATATGTCACCAAGTTGAATGGGCCAATATAATAAATATTAAAATAACTTAGGATAATCACTGAAATGAGAGTAAGTCAGAAGATTTTAACACGCTCACGTTATTTGACATCACCAATAATTTAAAATAATAATAATTTGAAATAATTTTAATTATTTAAATAATAGTCATATGTGACATAATTAAAGAATAGGTCCATCCATTATAGGAGAGAAGGAGGCTCCCAAGCTCAGCCATTGCCCCCTTTTTCAGAAGAAAGGAATAGTTTAATGGAAGCCTAGGAATTGGGAAGGGAAACCAGGGAAAGAACAATGTCATCAATCTGCTGGTTTCATTAAAGTCTAATTGTAATTCTCTGCAATTGTTGTGAGTACTGAAAGTGTTGGTTTATAACATAAAGACGCTTTAGCAAGTAGTGTGTATTGGCAAGAAGGAAAGCAATAGAAAAATGAGTTTGAAGAAGCTTCAGGAAAACATATTTTAAAAAACATAATTTTTGTGAAATTTGAAATTCAGATGCAAATTATCTAATGAATATTTTAGCCTGTATCATTGAGTGTTTCATTGATAACATTTTAATTCTTTTATCATTAAGCCTTAAAAAGCAGTTATTATTATTCACATATTGCAGTGTAAGAGCTGAAAAGGAGGGAATTCACTTACTCAAAATGACAGATCATAAGTGGAGTGGACTTAGCAGTAAAGTCAGATGTTTTATGTTTTCTTTTTTTTCTTGGAGACAACTTAGACAAGCACAGTGATGTACGACCTCCTTACTTATCACAAGAGCACATTTCTGTCTCTGTCATGGACACAATGTCTTCTTGAAGATGTTAGAAAGGATTTAATAGATGTTTGTTTTTGACTGTTTAGTTTCTTTGATGAGAAGGTTTCATAAATAC
This sequence comes from Loris lydekkerianus, assembly GCA_963574355.1. Taxonomy (NCBI): domain Eukaryota; kingdom Metazoa; phylum Chordata; class Mammalia; order Primates; family Lorisidae; genus Loris; species Loris lydekkerianus. The sequence goes on from CAUYPK010104987.1 coordinate 15,039, forward strand.
ATGAAAGTTATTAACAGCAAAATATGGATGCAAGCTTTGCAATAGCATCAGCACCATTCACAAAGGGCGCACATAATTATGAGACTTCAGTATTTATCAGAGGTCTAGTGGTTCCTTATACTTACTTGTTATGTATATTTTGCCATTATATAATTTAAAATGCAACAATAGTGCTGCTGTAATGCTTCTAGAAACTCTCCCTGCACATCCCATCTATTTTATTTGCCAAGCAGTAAGCAGTTTATGTAATGTATGGAGGGACCTGGTCTGCGAAACGATTAACATTTACAATCTGGATGACCAGTTCAGGTATAGTAATTAGAAAAATAACAAGGTCAAAAGAAAATTCATTTATTGTTCGCTTATTTGCACTTTGTAAAATGCTTACAGTGTGTATCATTTGCAATACATACATAAACTTAGCCACAGTAAGCTGTTTATTTTTGTAAGTTATACCTTAAAATGAACATATATTAAATAAAATAATGAGTGCCTTTAAATCTGCAAAATGAGAGGATGTAGTTACAGAATAACTTTCTATTATCAAATATTTTTCCACTTGGCTAGCTCAATTTTAAATAAAAACTGGTCCATAATTTTAGGTGCACACAGAAAATATGATTCTATTTTACCTGACAGAACGTATTTAGAGACGAGTTAGAATGCAAGTGTAAAGTAAGTATTTATAAGACAAGTCTTTTGTCTTTTAGCATTTATTAAGAAATGTAAGCCTCACATGAATTGATTTTGTAGCAAAAATTACTAGAATCCTTATAAATAAAATATTGTTTCAACAAACACATACTGGAATCATTAACAGCATAAAACTTAAGAGCAAAATAAGCTTAAGTTTTTAGGCTTAAAATAATTCAAACTTCAAGTAAATACAGATGCTCCTCAATTAACAATGAAATTACATACTGTTTAGCTATCACAAGTTGAATATATCCTAAGTCAAAAATGTATTTTTATACCTACCCCACTGAACATCATACCTTAGCCTAGCTTACCTTAAACGTGCTCAGAACACTTGCATTCACCTACAGGTGGGCAAAATCATCTACCTGTACAGCACACTGCAAATATACATTGTCTACACTCATGATGGCAGGGCTATCTTGGGACTTTGGGTCACTGTCACTGCCCAGATTCACTAGAGAATATCATGCCACTTTCTAGTGAAGGGTCATTGCTTTCCTACAATTACAAAGTTGAAGAATTGTGAGTGGAACCATTGTGAGGTGGGGGAAAAGTTTAGAGGACACAGAATATGATTTTATTTTTTCACTCTGTTTCCCTGGGTAGAGTGCCTTGGCATCATCACAGCTCACAACAATCTCAAACATAATCCTCTTGCCTCAGTTTCCCCAGTATCAGGGACTATAGGCATCCACAGAAATGGGGCTTTCGCTCTTGCTTGGGCTGGTCTTAAACTCCTCAACTCAAGCAATCCACTTGCCTGGGCCTCTCAGAGTGCTAGAATTATAGGCATGAGCCACCACACTTGACCAAGAATATGATGTTTTAAACAACTTTAACTTTAGACACATAGTGAATATATTCCATTAATTAGCTTCGATTTTATAATTTTTTTTGGCCTTAATGTAAGGATTATGTGAAAATGTATTTTTCTAACAACTTACTTGAAAATATGGTATACTTTTGCAATAAAATTTTAGTATGTAGATTAAAAAGCAATAAAAGTAGTATACTATATGTAATAGGTTAATTTTACTTGTCAACTTGGCTAGACTACTGTACCTAGTTATTTAATCAAACACTAATCTTGGTGTTGCTTTGAAGGTGCTTTGTAGGTATGGTTAACATATACAATCAGTTAAAGTTGAGTAAAAAGTATACCTTCAATAATCCACGTAGGCTTCATTCAACCAGCTGAGGGTCCTAAAAAGTAAAAATGAATGTTCCCCTGGGAATAAAACATCCTGCCTTGAAACGCATCATCAACTCCTGCCTGAGTTGTCAAGCTGTCAGTCTTGGTCTGCCCTACACATTATAAACTCATCATCCCCCACAACTCTGTGAGCCAATTCTTAAAAATAAAATGTTTGATATCTTTATTTATCTACAACTACATTAAAATCTAAGCCTAAATCATATATATATACTTCTTATTGGTTCCTTGAAACTCTCTGAGTGACATAAATTTTGGTACGAGGGAGTAAGATGCTACTGAAATTTATGTCAGAAACATGTCAATGGCTTTGTAATTGACTGTTCAGTAGAGGCTAGGAGAGTTTTGAGATGTGTGATAAGAAGTCCTAAGTTTCCTTAAAGAAATTGTTGATAGATATTTGGACAGTCATACAGGAAGGAGTAAGGCGAGTCATACAGGAAGCTTCTGACATCTTCAAGAATACATATGTTGTCATGGCGAGAATGTTGGTAGAAAAATAAATGTTAAAGGTATTTCTGGTGAAGTTGTACATAGAAATGAGAATGTTGATGGACAACTCAGGAAAGTGGTCCTTGAAAGGAATTCCAGAATATTTGTGTCACCTAAACTTTGTCCTCACCTTACAATGGGTTGACTCACAAATTTTCAACCTTGTGATGGTAGGAGAGTGATAAGCCTTCTCTAGAAAGTGGTGTAAAACTCTCTAGAGATGCTGGTGTAAAGCAGAACTTATAAGCATTAGCTTAAAAATTTAGCAGAGGAAATTTCCCAGCAATGTACGGTAGGTGTGACTTAGCTTCTCTTTGCTTTTTATGTTAAAGTGCAAAAGGAAAAAGACAAATTAAGGAAGGAACTGTTAAGCAAAAAGTATCCAGAGCTCAATCATTTGGAAAATGTTCACGCCTGTAATGAAAAGATGTTACAGTATGTTCTGGAGGGAATACCTGGAAGTGGCTGGGCAGACTTCACCTAGAGAGATTAGGTGTGTGCTATGGTTTGTAAATGGTTTGTTTGTTGTTACCAAAACTCAAGTTGAAATTGGATTCCCAATTTGTCCATGTTGAGAGGTGAAACATAATGAGTGAACTTTAAGATTTAGGGGTTCATCCCTCCTGAATGGCATGCTGCTGTTCTTGCAGTACTGAGTTTGTTCTTACTGTCGTGAGACATGATTAGTTCTTACAGGAACAAATTTGTTCTTACAAGAGTGGGTTGTTATAAAGCCCGGATGCCTCTCAGCTTTTCCCCTTTATGAAAGTGTCCACTTACTCTTTGACAATCTCTACTCTCTTGTGTTACATCTACCGTAGAAACCTTCAGTAGAAGCCAGATCCATGCCCTTGAACATCCCAGTCTGCAGAACTGTGAGGTAAATAAACATCTTTTCTTTATAAATTATCCAGGATCCAGTATTCTTTTATAGCAACATAAAGCAAACTAAGACACTCACGTATCCAAGAAATAGTTATCAATAGCAGTCATAAATAGAGTTGAGGTCCTTGGAGAAGTTTTGTTGAAGAATCTCCTCGGCATATAAGTATGACTTACAGAGTTCTAAGAATCTTTTATCAACTGAAACTTGCCTGTTTAATCTAGAAGAGACAGAGACGAAATAAAATGAAGAAAGATTGTCAGACATAGAGGGCTATACAGGCAGGAAATGCAGTGAAAGGGTTACTTGGCTTTGAGCATATGTTATAATTTGGGGGGAATGTTGAGATGGGGTGAATAAATGCTCCCCATGGGATAGACAGGAATTTCAGAAGGGGGTGGTAAGTGCATATTATAGTGGGTTGAATAGTGTTTCCCAGATTCAAAAGGGTTCCCCACAATTTATGTACCCCCAGAACCTCAATATGTGACTTGATTTAGAGATAGGGTTTTTGCAGATGTAATTAGTTAAGGGAAGCCATGTTAAATTAAACTAACTGTACCTTAAATCCAATTCAAGTGATCTTTTGGGAGGGGGAGCTCTGAGACCACGCAAGCACACAGGGAAGAAGCCATTTGAAGCTGGAGGCAAGGACGGGAGGGACTACAAACCAGGGAATGACGAGGGTTGCTGGAAACCACCAAAAACTAAAAGGGAGGCATGGAACAGACTCTCCCTCATCTTCCAGACGGAATCATCACTACTGACATTTGCCTTTCTAACTGTGGCCTCCTGAACTATTAGAGTAAATTGTGGTTTTAAGTCACCCAGTTCGTGGTATTTATACAGCAACATTAGAAAACTAATAGATCATCTAATAAAATTTAGAGGAGTTCAAGTCCATAATCAATACATTTATCATCAGATGCTTTCTTAGTGAAATTAAAGTAGAAATAAGTTTCTTATATTATACTAAGTCACATACCTAAAAAAATTAAAATGTATTAAAAACAAAAGTTAAAGTCATTAGCTTTTTTATATTCAATAAACAAAAAAATTTTTTAAATAATAAAATAGTGGTAAATAATTAAGTTATTGCATTTTGATAGAAAGACATGTCTAATAGAAATAATTCAATACGATGGCTTTAAATATTCAATCTTTTAAAATGCATTTCTTTATTTAATCTATAAAATCTAAATATGATTGTATAAATAAAGCTTAGAATTTAATAGTTTGCTGGAGGCACAGATGTTAAAATGAGATATTTTTTAAATGAATTATTATGAGATTATTATGAGGAATTTTAGCTATATTTTTTTTCAAAAACCATGAATTTAGCTTGGTAACACAGTTGTCCTTAATTAGAATAGCTATTATACTAGTAATAGAAATAATTACTGATATCAGAATGTAACATATTCAACAGGATGTAAGATCCCCTTAGTATTTTGGTAGCTACAGAAGTACTGAGGCTACATTTTCTATTAAAATGAGTGAAACTTATTAAAAATATGATTTATGATATTGTGCATCTGTCTCTGGGTAAGAAAAAGGGACACATTTCATTATCAAATGTTCTTTTTATCTTTTCCAATTACCCTGTAGCATTAAGAAAACACATTTCCCAAATTTAATTAAAGTTACACATGATCAGCTTTAACTGGTAAGCACAAATAAACCTTTATAACTTCATGTTATTTAGTGCATCTGCAAATATTCAAAGTCTCTAAAGTATCTTGTTACTGATAACAGGTTGCCCAAATCAATTACCACACGTATGAGGTAATTTATAATAATTTTCCATATATATGTGTGTGTGTGTGTACTGAATTCAATTTGCCATAATTATATCCAACGTAATGGTATTTTAACATTTTTGATGTATTACTTTCTGAAATAGGAGGGGCATATTTTCTTAAACTTTAATATTGTTGTAGAATTTTTAAAAAGTAAAATGCAGATCTCACCCTTCTATTCTCTTTTAAGAATATAACTTATTAACCACTTACTATATACAAGCACTCTCTGTTTCATGAGATCAACAATGAAAGTTCTCCCTTCCAAAAGTAAGTATAATAGATAGTTATATCTGTTACATTACAAATGAGTTACATAAAAGTATGATAGAATGTTTTGGAAGCTGAGAGGAATTAGAAATGTCCCAGGTGAGTTAGAAATTATTACAATAGAAGAGAAACTTAAAATATTTGAGATCGAAGACATGGATGGATCTTAGGTGGTTTAAAATAGTTGTAACTTTAAATTGCACAGGAACTTTATGTCTACCCTTTATAAGCAAGAGATGGTGGCTTTGCTTGGACTAATGGAGAAGATGAAAAAAGTTTGATTCTGGATATACTCTGGGAGTTGAATCAATAAGAAATTTTAATGGGATATATATGAATCTGAATGTGAATCAAGAATTTTTTTTTTTTTTTGCTTTAAAATGTATTGCCTTTTACCATAACTTGAAGCATATTGGAAGAGATGTGTTAGAAGGTATGTGGAAATCCTTTCTGTATATATCAAACTCAGAATACTTATTGATCTAAGTTGAAGCAAAGAATAGACAGATATATAAGTCAGAATCTCAGTGCGATTTGAATTTTGAAGTTATAAACCTTTGAGTGGTATTTAAAGATATGGAACCGAATGAGATTGCTAAAGGGGTAATTCTAGATAATAATTTTTCAATTTTGGCCATATTCATAATAGCTAGTTATATAATTATTTGTTTTAGAAGTCTCACCTGTGTATTGTAGCACGTTAACAGCATCCTTGGTCTCTACCCACAATATGCTATTAGCAACCTCTGGTTGTAATAACCCCAAATGTCACTAGACATTGCCAATTATGTCCCATGTGAGAATAATTTTTGCCAATTAAGACCACTACTCCAGATAGGAAAAGAAATTCCTGGACTAACTTTTAGAATTCTCCAAAGTTCAGAGAGGGAAATAAAATCTCAAAGAAGAATAGTTATCTTAAAACCAAGAGAAGACTATTTCACAAGAAGAAAAACTAAACTGTATCAAAAGCCATGGGTTGATTTAATAATAGCTGAGATAAAATCTGACCTTTTTGTAGTAATATCAACATGTCAGGAGATCTTACTAAGAATATTTTTTTGAGGATTAGTATGGGAATCTGGGTGTTTATATTAGACTAAGTTGAAATTCACAGATTACATGGATATTATAAAATAAACACTTTAAATTGCCACAGGGAAATAAATTTGTAACTGCTTGAAACATTCATGAATCTTAGCATCTCCTAAAGTGTAATAAGCAGAGCTTGTGTTCTTCACAGTTTCATGAATGTAAAGCACACAGTGTCAGCTACAAATTATTACATAAATATTCTAGTTTTACTGATGCACTCAAGTTTAATCCAACCTCTCCATGTAACTTATAGTTAACAGAAATGATGGAGCTAAAGGATTAATTTAAATGACACTACAAGACAAGAGAAATGAAGAAACTTGGGCATTCTACCACATCTGACATCAATAATGATTCTATGGCACAGGGAGAAGGGGTAGAAAGATAGAAGTAACATGGACTTACGAGATAAAAACTCAATTTGTAGACTTTTTTGGATGCTGACTTTTTAACAAACCAAGTGTAAAAAGAAGTGAGACAATTGGGAAGATTTGAATAAAAGATGAATATTAGATGATATAAAGAGTCAATGCCATTTTTGTTGTTAAATCTGACAAAATGATTGTGGTTGTGCTATACAATTGGAGCACTTAGGATGTATAATATCTGACTCTATTATTTGATATTAGACTGGAAACAGCTTATAAGCAAACAAGTCTGCTCATTCCTCCCCTGTGCCTCACAAAGGGGCCAGTTGGTAAGAAAGGCCTAGCGTTCCTTCTCTTGCTGCTGCTGGGAGAGTCAAGTCTTTTGAACACCCCTGGGAAGCCTCTCCCTGGTCCCACCCCTTAATTACAATAGAAACCTCTAACGTTCTTTTTCTAACTCTCTCCAGTCGTTTTTTCAGACCAACGTGTGAAGTGTGCCCTCTCCCCCAAACACCTTACCATGCTAGTGGGAAACTTTTCCTATGATCCTCCTGTGTGTGCCATCATTGTTATTGACATATGGACCGAATTTTGGGTCCAACCTGCTTTACACCAGGATCCAGTGATAGATCTGAAATCTTTTATAACATACATTGAAGACAGAGAAAGGGACAGGGAGGAAGAAGGGGGGAAGGAAGAAAGGAGGGAGGGAGAAGAAGGAGGGAGGGAGGGAGGGAAAAGGAGATGGGGAGGGGAAGGGGCAGAGGAAGGTGAAGGAGGAGGGAAGGAAAGGGAAAGACAAAAAGGAAAGCGTACAATTTAATTATGGCAACTACTCTGTTCAAATTTCATGATTCTCTTCTTTTCCTCTTTGCTCCAAGACTGCAGAGGAAGTTAAAGTGAAATCATAATGTTGGTGAAGGGAAATATTATCAACTGCTTCTTCTAGTTTCTTAGCAATTTTACTACTCCAGCATCACCTAATTTTTCTCTGGAGGCTTATTTTTGTTCTGGCAGCAGCTACTGGGCATGCCCAAGCTGCACTGCTCATCTTTGTCACGTTTGTGTGTTCACTGCTAAATCGCAGATACATGTACTCCAGTGCCTAGATCTCTTAAGCACACCCTGGCTTAACTGCGTTCCTAAGGTAGGCTGTGTTCCTAGTTATCATCAGGTTAAACCCTTTACCTTAAAAGCCACACAATCTTTTCATTTCTAAGTCAGGTTTTCCAGGTTGCTGTGAAGACTTCTGAAAGATATTTCTTCCCCAGGGTCTATTTGTCATTGCTCCAGTGACATAAAGAGCTCCTGGCCATGCTCTACTTTCTCCCCAAGCCTGCAACAGGTTGCAAGTACGTTCCCAGCTGGTTAGGATGCTGAATCTTATTCTATGCTTTATGGTACAACACTATGCTTAGTGTTTACCAAACTTTGGTAATTGCCTTTCCTGACTCCAATAAAACCTCAGGAAATACTTAAGAAGTCTGGCTTCCATAACTATTGCTGGCAAAAACTATTTTTCAAGGCTTAACTAGATAATCACTGGTTATCTTTTCTGTTTAGATACCCTCAATTGCCTCACTCCCAAACCCCTGCAAAAGATGCCTATCTAGATGCTCCTCAGTCATACTGCAGCAAGAATTACCAGGAATTAAAAATACATCAGATCTTATTTTAAAATCTTTTCTTTTACATGTACTTCTAGGCAATCATATTCTCTGACTACATTAAAAATAATAGATGTTTACCAATCTTGGCATTTAGTCATGTAAATGGGCCTGTCCTTTAATTGTAAGTCTATCTAGTAAAACAATCCTTTAAGTCTTTACTCATTCGTATAATAATTAATTATTTTATTGAAAAAATATATTTAGAATCCACTGTGTAGGTATCATTTAAAAATTTTAAACCTATAAAATTAGGTAAAATATATTCTTTACCTTCAAAGAATTCTCAGCTTAGAAGGTAATTTGTTTACTATATAGATAATTCTCAATAAATATAAAAAGAAATGTATCATATATTAGGGGTATTATGGGAACATGGTATATTTGTGATTAATCCAGCCCAAAGGAGTTAAATGAATCTTGATCTTGCTTTTAAAGGAAGTTGGCCATTCACAGTGAAAGCTATTACGATTAGTAGTGGGTAGAACCGGAGGAGAAGAGGACGAGAGTCAGAGAACGTGTTCAGAATGATCAGAAGTAGACTGACGTAGGAGGAATACCAGCCAACCGGAGATCTGAAGAGCAACAGCACTCTTGGAAGACAGGAAGCAGTGTCAAATAATTTGAAGGTAGAACGGGTGGACTCAGATGAGCAATTAGAGGGCATCAAGTAATCCTCTCTCCATTCTGCAGGGCTCAGAGTAAATGCAAATTCTTCAGGATGCCTTTGCTGATTTCCATATTAAGTCAGGTCCCTCTATAGTACTATTTGTAATAAGAATCTAAGTTATGGGTTTTTCTGTATCAACTTGTGATGTGTATAAGTTACCTACTAGAAAATTAATTTTCTGATGGCAGCAACTAATGTTTACCTTTAGTGGCAGAAACAGCATTTTGCATTAACAAATGACCTTCAAATATGTATATTTGTTCAATTTAAAAAGATGAAAGAATAGAAGGAATAGATTCAAGTGTATGAAAGCAGCTTGGGATCCCAAATTGAAACTGTTACTTGGATTTGTAGTGGGTGAACATTTGCGCGTTTAAGAACATTTTTAGTACAATGATTGGGGTTGGCTCTGGAAGAAAGGGTTCCAGATATTAAATGGAAATGAAGAATTGAGATAAATATATGTACACATAGACTCTAAAAAGTTGAATGAGAATAATAAGCAACGGCCCAGTAGTGAGAAGAAATTGGAGGTAAAGGGATTTTCAAAAATTGTTATTTTTCTTCTCAGATCTGGAAAGAGTTGAAGATATTTTAATGTAGATAAACAAATTGAATTAAATGAGGTCAAATAGCTGTAGTGAAGATAGAAACTATTCCTTTATGGTTCAGGGAAAGGAAATGGGCATTGAAGTAGAATTGAAGATTTTCTGTTGTGATAGATGTCAACTGAAGGCCTCAATTTTCTCTATAAATTGTGTTATAAGATAAGATCCAAGTATTATGGAAAAGAGTAAATATTTGGAATATGGTTTTGATGGGAATAAGAGGTTGAAATTAAAGGAAAATCAAAACAGGTGGTTTTGTTGGGCCTAACATTCTAGCTGTAGTTTTAGCACAGCATTTCACTGGTATTTTCACATGTCTGCAAAATCATAATTTCCTCCAATAGCACTCAATCCCTCAAAGCTAGTAGCAAAGAAAATAGATTGTATTACTGATTCAGAGAGACAAGATAAGCTAGATTGTATTACTGATTCAGAGAGACAAGATAAGCTACATAGATTGTGTGCAGGACACAGGTTTGAAGGTGCTGTGATGTTTATGAGTAAGTATAACAGAAGTCATGTAAAATCTGGGAGCCAGGGAATGCAGAAGATAGAAAAATTTTTGTGTCTTGAAGGGAAGTTCTTCCAAAGACAAGGTTTGATTGCAATTGCAGTTCAAGTATTCTGTTAGTATAAGTTTTGAGAATAGTTTGTTGATGGAGCTGCCAAAACCGAATGTTATACTGCCCTTAAATGAGTATAGGCTTTTGGAATGCAGATAGGAAAGTGTCTCTCATCTAATATCATGGAATGAAGGAAATTAACTAATTAGGGAAAAGAACCCAGTATAAAGCTTACCAAAGCATGTGCATATAACAAAGATAAAGAAAAATAGATACACGGTTGAACATTCATACCTGTTCCTGCTCTCTTGATCATGATGGGAGACATTCCACAGTAAAGGTCCCCAGGGGACTGTGACCTTAGTGAAGAACCAAGGGCCAGCAAGTGGGTGACACAACACCATGGGAAGGAAAGGGAGAGATTGAGCGAGGTCGTTTACCAGGGCACAAAGGTTCTCAACAGCAGAGGAAAGGACTTGAGTAAGAATTAATTTTGGAAGCCTCCAGGAGATAGAGAATTAGTGTTCCAAGGAGTTAATAAAATAAGAGAACAAAAATGAGATGAGGATGGGAGGAATGGCTCTCTAAGGTCAGAGAAGATGAGGGGCATACTTAGAAGGTACCAGATGCAAATACTGTCATTATGGCAGAAGTCATTTTTGAGGACAGAGTAACTGAGGAATATATGTGATCTAACAAATTAGTGCAAAAGGGTAACAATAACTATGTTTTTAAATAAAGGCATCCTATTCTCATGGAAGAAACTTAGGAAAGCAGTAGACAGAATCTTTTTCTGTACAAGGAATATTTCAAAGTATTCAGAACAATAGAATGTTTCTCATACTGATGGATTCTGTTAAAAATTGGGAGAAGACAAAATATTTTCCTTTTAGCATGGGGGTCATCAATGTACTTGAGTAGGTAAATATGAAGCCTAAATAAGAAAATGAGGACCAAGGCAATATAAAACATAAGAGTCTTATGAAAGGCAGTACTGTTTATGAATAATAAAATTTCAAAACTATAAATGCATTTGTTTATATATTATGTAAATATATAAATGCAATTTTTATCACTGTCAATTATATGATTTTGTAGTATGTAATAGGGTTTTTCAGAGAATAGAATAGGAGATAGATGATAGATAGATAGATAGATAGATAGATAGATGATAGATAGATATGGATAGATGGATAGATAGATAGATAGTAGATAGAGAAAATTATTTATTTTAAGGAATTGGCTCACATGACTATGAAGCTGAAAATTCTAAAAGCAGCATGATAGAAAACAGGGAAGAGGTAATTTTGAAGTTCAAAGCCCATCTACTGAAGAATTCCCTTTTGTTTAGGAGAGGCCAGTCTTTTTTACTACTCAGACCTTCAGCTGATACAAGGAGCTTCCTCCACATTATGGAGGATGATCTGCTTTACATAAAATGCATCAATTAGAATATTCATCTCTTCCAAAAACACCGCCACAGAAATATCCAGAATAGTGTTTGACCACAAATCATTAACATGGCACAGCCAAGGCAATACATAAAAGTAACCATGACATAGTTGAATTAGGTTATAATCATTAATCACCCCTGGAATTTAGAATTTATGTGTATAACACCAGAAAAATGCCGTTTTTAAAAAAACAATTTTATAGTACTATATAACTTATCAATTGCTATGACATACATAATTCTAGTTTATTCTCCAAACTATGCCCTGAAGACAAAGGGAATTGGAAATTTACAGGACCCATTATAAGAATAAGAAGCAAAAGTAGTACCTCTCCTGAGTTTGGAGATAATGAGATCTGCATGGTTTACAAAAGTGCAAGATAAAACAGCCAGTAAATTAGTGGGACCAAGAATTAAATGTCAGCCTCTAACTACAAGTCTAAAACTTTTACCCCATCACCACAACTGTGCCTTTGAAAGAAATGTGTCTTGGCATCAATTTGTGGGATCAGAGTCCCTTTATATTTAGGCAAAACATCATTCCTCATTAGAGAACCAGCATGTGGTAGGGAATTGATTAACTTATAGCTATTTTAAAGGTACCCACAGGTATTCATGTCAGCAGTGTACTATTTACTAGTCACTAATCTAGAGGTGATCTTAATATGGAAACCCTTAATTTGAAAATAAGGATGATTTCATATTACATTCCGAAGAACATAATTGTCTTTAAATTGCCCTTCTTTTCTCTGAAGATTTGATCTCTGAAGCCTGAAATGAAACCTTAACATTTTCAATTAACTTCAAGCCTTCAAGGTTTGGTTGAAACTTAAGAAAATGATTTGTGAAACTTTTTTTAAGCTCCCTTTGAAATAAGCTTCAAGCTAGTAAAGTTCTAATTCTCAACATTTACCAGTTATAAAAGAGAAGTTCCTCAATGCTGAAGTTCTATCATAATGTTCAAGCCATGCCAAAAAAAGGAATAAAATATTTGTGTATTTAATCGTGATGCTCCTATTTTCATATCCAACACTTTTTTTAAAAAGTGGAAAGCTTGTTTGCATTCATTGTTTAAGAGGTGGGGGCTGTGAAAACACACAAAATCAAATAAACAAATGAAAACATCTTGTCTTCTATTGTTTGGCATTTGTGAGTTCTACATACCACAGTTGTGATGTACTTTATTTAGTTTTAATGTTCTCCCAAATTCTGAGCATTTTGAGATGTTTACATGTCAAACATCTTTGAAAGCTTCACTCTTTTACCTTTTCGGTTTAGTCTTTTGGAAGTGGCAATTTAGTTTTTCCCCTTTCAGGAAAATCGTGTTACTGTGATGTATTTTTTTTTTTTTTTTTTTTGGAGATATTCAGAATGTATCATATAATCATATTTTTTACTCCCTGTTATAGTAAGAAATTAATCACTAATACCGACCGGAGAAACCAGGTCATGTTGCCCACATTCTCCATGCTGTAATATACACATGCCCCTGTTATTTCGTTTTTCTTTGATCCTTCACATCATTACTGGAAATGTTACCATGCTATTTCTATAAGACTTATAGAGAATTGGTGAATACTACTAAAATTGTGATAGAATTTTGAGGTTCTTTCATTTGTTTTTCTTTTCTTTTTCTTTTTATGAGAGGAAGGGCTTTATTTCAGCCAGTAGAGCAAATGGCATAGAAGAATTAAAAATGTCCAGACTCCCCAACTGGCTTGGTCTGTCAGTCTCAATCTAGCAGAAAAAGCTGTTCTAGCCCCGCTAGAACTATAGGATTTCATAGAAGTGGAAGTTTCCAGGCCCCAGGAAGTTAAGTCTATAAATTCCTAAAAGCTGAATCATCCATGGAGAGGAATCTGTGTATCCTTGGGGTCTCCTTGAAAAGAACTCTGTTCTCCTAGACCTCACCCTTCCCAGGTATCCTCTGTCATTCCCCCCTTTTGAGACTTCATATATATGGAGTCATTTGTTTTTATTAATCCTTTTTTTACTGGCTTATTTCATTAACTGTACACTGATAGTTTTTCAATCATTCCAGAAGATTACACTGGAATGTTATTGCAGAGGTAAAAATTTATGAAGTAAATGTAAAACAGCAGAGAAGTGTGCAAAGATAGTTTATTTCAGTACCATACCTGGGCATATTGCAGGTATTTATACGAAGTCTTTCTAGATAATTGTTAGATTTTTACAGGCTCTATTGGCTCTTGAATCTAAATAACATAGATGTATAATGATAAACATGGAAATATGATAAGGCTCAATGGGTTTGTGTTGCAATGAAGACTAAAATGATCTATCTTCTAAAACTGTGGTCCCCCCAGTCCCCAGGTCATGAACACCTATCAGTCTGTGGCCTGATGGGAACAGGGCCTCACAATAGGAGGAGAGCTGTAGGCTAGCCAGCAAAGCTGCGCCTGTATTGACAGCAGTGTACTATTTACTAGTCCCTAATCTAGAGGTGATCTTATTAAGATCATCACCTGAGCTCTGCCCCCTGCCATATTTCTCCCAATCTCCACTGCTGGATTCATGGAAAAATTGCCTTCCATGGAACTGGTTCCTCATGCCAAATAATTGGAAACCACTGTTCTAAAATATGTTCATGAAATCAAAAGTGAGATAATAGTCACAAGGTCAAAAGGAAACATAAGTTGTTCACTTTTCTTTTTCTATTATAAGGAAGAAATTAAGGCACAAAATATGGTTCTAAATGGAAAGAGTCCAGTATTTGTAAACTGAAGTAGCCATGAACACGTAAAATATGAATCTCCACATTTATCTTAAGAAATAGGTGGAGTGTTATATATCACATATAGCTACCATGTTGACATGTTTTATTCTTTTACAATTCTAGAAATTTCTTATATTTATCTCCAATATTAATTACATTAAAGTTTAGATTTAATCTTTGAAAAACATTACAATGATTACACAGGTTCCAAACTTGGTCTAGTGGCAATTTGCTTATATCAAAATAAACACTTTTATAATTATTTATCACAGAGTTTAAATAATAGGTGTGTAAAAAAGTGTCAATGTATTCTAAATTAACAGGCACTGCTAATAATTCTTTTATATTTTGACTATCATCACCCTATGTCAGTCTGTGCCATCCTAGCAAAATTCACCTCAGAAAGTGAAAGCCTGAATATTACTGCTCTTACTCAAATTATCAAAGAGAGGTGACCTTGTACTTCTTATTACCTGCTTAAACAAAATCAACTTGATAATGGGTGCATGCTGTTTCTAAATAAGGTTTTTAATATTCAAATATTTCCAGTGACTGGAATAAATCACCTGCTTTATGTCTTAATCGAGCTTCAAGTACATGGCCGTTCATATTGTGCTAAATATAGAACTATCAGGGAGTCAGTAATTCAGCATGCTATAATAGTTAAATAGCCTGGTTATGTTTTTATTGATTTTAGGAAAGATTTTACCCCATATTTGTGCACATTATATACATCATAATTTGGGGACTTTTTTATAGTTTTTTGGTGCTTCAAGATTAGCTCAAAGAATAAATGGTAAGATTAAAAGTTGTGGCAACTTCAGAATATTTTTCAAAATAAGAAAAACCGAGAAGTTTTAACTTCCAAACTTCAACATTCATACTGTCTCATATAATTAATGTTATATATAAATTGGCATCAATAAATCTGCTTGTGTAAGCATAATTTATGGTCTCTTCAAAAATAACCAAGACAACTCATCACAAGACACACATGAAGTGTTAGAGTACTGTGAAGAGTAAAGAAGGGCGTCGGAATTTATTTTTCAATAGAAAACTATGGAATAAATATAGGAACTTACAAATAGAGCATTTATACTAAATATAAATACTCTGACACATCAGTAAGGAGGAAAATGAAGAAAGAAAGACAACTAATGGCAAACAATTAGAAAAGAGTAAATAAAGAAAGAAGAAAAAGGGAGAAATGACAATGGATTTTACTGGACTTGTTTTTGGTTCACAAAACTTCAGGGTAAACATTCTTTGGCACTGGAATTCTAGCAGTCATTGACTGACCCATTGTTATGTGTAGCCCATTTTGTTATTTTTTAATTTGTATGTAGCCTATTTTCCAAAAGAGTTAGTGTTTATCTTTATTGTCTCAGTTTAGCTATAAATAAGTCTTCCGGTAACCCTCAGAATAGTGAAAACACAATAGATTGTGGTCACTCCCCAACCACTGTGGCACTTTAATAGCCAGGGACAGTGTCTCCAAGGTATTTCTGCAAAGAATAGAAAAATATTCTTTAAAAAAAAAAAAAAAAAAAAAACAACAAGAAGGGTAAGAATCATTATGTGACATAAAAACATTTAAAAGCTAAATATTCAAATTATGTTGTTTTGTTTCTTCCTTCATTCAGATTTTCATGATTCCTTATCTGGATTAATGTAGTCTGTTAAATACTGAGTTGAAAAAGAATGAAGTAATCTGCAAAGACTTTTTTTTACTCTGCAAACCTTCAGAATTTGGATGCTAAGTATCAATGTAAAGGTTTATTTCAGGGAGGCTCCTGTGGCTCAATGAGTCGGGTGCCGGGCCCCATATACTGAAAGTGGCGAGTTCAAACCTGACCCTGGTCAAACTGCAACAAAAAAATAACTGGGTGTTGTGGCGGGTGCCTGTAGTCCCAGCTACTCAGAAGGCTGAGGCAAGAAAATCGCCTAAGCCCAGGAGTTGGAGGTTGCTGTGAGCTCTGTGGTGCCATAGCACTCCACCAAGGGTAATAAAATGAGACTATGTCTCTAAAAAAAACGAAAAAAAAAGGGTTTGTTTAAATATATTTTCTCTTTTTTTCTTTTATTCTCTCCTTGTTAAAATGTACGTTATAAAAAGACAAAACATAACAAGGGATGGCAAAGGTGTGAAGCGAAGGGAACCCTTATAAAATGCTGTTGATGGAAATTTATATAAATTCCTCAAAAACCTAAAAATAGAACTACCATATATGATCCCACTTCTGGGTATGTATCCTCAGGATTGAAATAAGTATATCAAAGGGATACCTGTGTTTTTTTTTCAGCATTATTTATAATAGACAAAATATAGAATCAACTTAAATGTTCATCAATGGGTGAATGGATAAAAAAAATGTGGCATATGTACACAATGGATATCCTAGTCTACTTTGACCTGCTATAACATAATACTGCAGAATGGATAATTAGTAATAAACAAATTGAATGGCTCACAGTGCTGAAGGCTGGGAAATCTGAGATCTAAATGCTGGGACCTGGTAAGGGCCTTCTTGTGTTATTCTATGGCTCAAGGCAAAAAGAAAAGAGAAGGCAAGAGAGAGGGAGAGTGGATCCCAATTGCTCTTTTATCAGGAACTCACTTCTGTGATTGAGGCATCAATCCATTCATGACGACAGTGCTCACATGACCCAAACACCTTATTTGGTCCTCTCCTCCATATAGCCAAGGACTAAGGACTATAACTAAGGACTGTTTCTGACACATCAACTTTGGATGACACATTCAATCATAGCAATGAAATACTATTCAGTGTTCCTTTCTCTCCACATCTATGTCAGCCTTTGTTTGGGGACTTTTTAATAAGAGCCATTCTCATTAGGGTTAAATGATACTTATCATGGTTTTGAGTTGCATTTCCCTAATTATTAGAGATGGTGAACCTTTTTTCATGTGTTTCTTGGCCATTAGAATATATCCATTTGAAAAGAGTGGTAGTTATGTTCATTATTTCATGCATTTAGTGAAATTTCCCATTGCAATATCATTGGCTCTTTGGAGATGGATGCTTGAGGATGACAGTAAACTTCCACAAATGCAACTGAGTGAAAAACAGTGTTGCAGTCACTGGGCTAGCTGTGCCTACACTGCAGACTATAAGAATTCCAGAAGAAATGTTGGAAAAACTCTTATAGTTATTGGCGGAGGCAAATAATTTATGACTAAAACCCCCAAAGCAATCACAGCAACAACAAAAAAAGAAGGTAAATGGGGCCTGATCAAACATCAGACATGTTTCTGCACAGCCACGGACACAATCAATAGCGTAAATAGACAGCCCACACATTGGAAGAAAATATTTACGTGCTATACATCCAATAAAAGGCTAATAACCAGAATCTACAAAGAACTCAAACAAAGCAGCAAGAAAACAATCAAACAACCCCATTAAAAAATGGGCAAAGATACAAATAGAAACTTTTCAAATGACTAATTTACATTCTGATTTAAAACAAGCAACCAAGGATATTAACCCAAAAAGTTCATTATATTTAGATAAGATAAAACTGAACTTGAATGAGATTAAGTAACATACCCAGTGTCAACAGATAGATGTTATTGAAGTTGAGTTTCAAACAGGCTTAATTAATTGAATAGCTCGTGGTTTCTTTATTAGATAATTTTTCTCCATTGTACCTTCTTCTATTTTTCTTATAAAGATAATAAATTATTTCAAAAACTAGCTACAGCTTCTTGAGTATACTCATTACAAGGAGAAAAGGTAGAATGGTATTATATGGTATACATTTATCCTGGATCCATTGCTTGAGGCATGTTAAGGTAGCTTTATTGATAGTATTGTTCTTTCCTGAGTTTGAATAGAAGCTTGAGCCTTAAATAAACTCATAGTACAAGAGGGCCGGATATGTTGTGCTTTGATTATAGGTAGCTAAATTTTGCTGTCACCTGTTTGGTGAAAATCAAATTTGAGCATTCTCTGCAGCACACCCTCATGTTGAGTCAAATCTTGTGGCTGGCTAGTGTTTCTCCTTGCTCTGAATTCTCAACTATTTAGACCTTAAATGCCCTTCTTATGCTGTGCCTTTTCCTAGAGCCATCTGTTTATACGACACCTTCCAAATCGGAGTTAAAGCTCTTTGAGGATAGGTAGAGACTGAGCTTTTTTCTTTTTGTGTGTGTGTGTCTGGCCCCGGGGGCAGGGTCTGTTAAGACCTGTGGATCTGGTGTAAACTGACTGAAGAAATATAAAGTTACCAACGAAGAGCGATAAAGAGACAAGACACACGGAATAGAATTTTTAAGGGTGGAGCACAGAGGACCACTGCCCCATGGTGGGGTTCTGACGGTGGCCCCGAGTGTCAGTTCTACTCAGCTTTTAGAACCCCTTCTGCCTACAAGGTCTCTTAAAAATTAGGAAAGTCTTGAACTAGACAAGAACCTACCAAGTTGTTGATGGCTAAATTAAGTAAGATTACATTTTTTTGTTTGCTTCGAGCTAGCAATCCTCACAACAATAAATAACACCATTTATTTTGTGCAGATGATGCATTAGAAAATAACAATGCATAGTAATGCAAAGCCATTATTTAAGGCTCTGTTGATGTAATCTTGATGATGCTAATAAAAATGTAGCAGTGTTATGAAGACAGATTCTCAGTTCATGAAAAACAACTCTGTCATTTAGGTTAATAAATGTAATTTACATTGTTCTCCGCAAGAGCTCATAATCAGTATCAGTTTCTGACAGTCAGCAATACAACCAAAGAAAGTAGTAGTAAAAACAAAGCTCCATACTACACCCAAAATATTTTCACCAATTTATGACCCTTGGAGGAATTGGGAAAGACTTGGTTTCTTCCAAAATTGTTTTCTAGGCTTGGCACCTATAGCTCAGTGGCTAGGGCGCTGGCCACATACACTGGGGCTGGCAGGTTTGGATCTGGCCTGGGCCTGCCAAACAAAAATGACAACTACAACAACAACAACAACAAAAATAGCCAGGAGTCGTGGAGGACACCTATAGTCCCAGATACTTGGGAGGCTGAGGAAAGAAACTCTCTTGAGCCCAGGAGTTTAAGGTTGCTGTGAGCTGTGATGTGACTATGTCTCAAAAAAAAAAAAAAAAAAAAAAAAGATTTCTAAAATTTTCTCAAAAATTATTTGTATGTATCATTTTTCTAGATATAAATAATGAAATGAATGTGATCTCATAAATTTTAATTTCTTATAAAAGTTTAGCCTAAGTTTTAAAATGACAATAACTTTTTTCTCTCCTGCTCTTATATTATTTAAATTAAAATGAAATATAAAAACAGGAAAATGAAATGAACAATAGCTTTTCAAATTATGAGATGTGTTTTAGTTTAGTTTTTCCACTAAATGAAAGTTAATTTTTTAGCTAAATATTTTTGTTTTCCTTATTGATTTGCTTCACAGTTCACTAGGACTGTTTGTGAAAGTTAAGAAACGTAATGTAGGTAAGAGCAATTTGCATGCTGTAATATTTACATATCAAGTATGTGATTATTGATAACCAGTATATGTTTGCTTTGTCTTTGTCTTGGGACACCAAGGATAATTTTAGACAAGTGATAATTTTAATTGTGTTTTTTTTTAGCATGATTTTATTGCAGAATTTTTTCCAATATTTTTTATTGTGGTAAAATACACATAACATACAATTTACCATCTTATCATTTTACAGCATACCAGTTCAATGGCATTAAATACATTCAAAATATTATGTAACCATCACCAACATCTATCTTTATAACACTTCATTTTTGTAAAACTGAAAATTTATATTCATCAAACAATAACTCCACATTCTCCCCAGCCACTGGCAATAATGATTCTACTTTCTGTCTCTATGGTTTTGATTACTTTAAGTATCTGGTATAAGTGGGATCATACATACATATCTTTTAGGACCTTCCTTATTTCCTGATTTCACTTAGCACAATGTCCTCATCCATGTTGTAGCATATGTTAGAATATCCTTTATTTTTAAGGAAGAATAATATTTCATTTTATGTATAGATAATATTGTGTTTATCTGTCCATTGATTGACACTTGGATTGCCTCCACATCCTAGCTATTGTGAATGATGCTGCTGTTACCACGGGTGTTCAAAAATCTCTTCCAGACCCTACTTTGAATTCTGGGTATATGCACAGCAGTGAAACTACTGGGTTATATAGAAATTCTATTTTTAATTTTTTAAGGAACCAACATAACAGGTTTTAGTGTACAATTTTATATTTCTATCAAGTATGTAGAAGAGGTCAAATTTTTTCACATCCTCACTGACACTTTCTGTATATTTTTATTTTGTTATATTGGGCATGAGGAAGTATCTCATGTGGTTTTGATTTGCCTTTCCCTAATGGTTAGTGATGTAGATTATTCTTTCATGTGCTATTGTCTATTTGTCTAATTCCATCTTCCTAGGATATATGTCTGTTCATGACCTTTGACCATTGATTTTTGCTAATAAAATGAGGAAACAAATTTTTAGGTTACAGTGTTCTCACAGGTAAAGTTGTAGGAGAGCCCCTCACCTGGGGGGCATACAGAATACACTTGCATTGTGCACAATAGATGAGATTCCACCAAATGCCCTCCCGCCTCCCACCAATAGCCCTTCCTATCTCCTCTCTCTCCTCATTTCACTCCCTTTCTAGACTATACTTGCATTTTATCATGAGTTTGTAAGTGTTTATATATTGGTTGCATGTTAGTATTGAAGACATTGGATACCTTTTTTCCCCATTCTTGAGATACATTACTAATAAGAATGTGTTTCAACTCCATCTAGGTAAACATAAAAGATATAAAGTCTCTATCTTTTTATGTTTGAATAATATTCCATGGTATTCATATACCACAATTTGCTAATCCATTCATGAGTTGATGGACATTTGGGTTGTTTCCATGACTTGGCAATTATGACATGAGCTGCAATAAACATTCTGTTTCAAATGTCTTTGTGGTAAAATGACTTTTTTTTTTTTTTTTCATCTGAGTAGATACCTAGTAATAGGATTTGGGGATCAAATGGAAGGTCAACTTTTAGTTATTTGAGAATTCTCCATACTTCTTTCCATAAAGATTGTATTAGTTTGCATTCCCACCAGCAGTGTACAAGTGTTTCCTTCTCTCCACATCCACACCAGCATCTGAAGTTTTGGAACTTTGTGATTTGGACTAATGTTACTGGACTTAGGTAATATCTCAGAATGATTTCAATTTGCATTTCTCTGACGATTAAAGACGATTAGCATTTTTTTCATATATTCCCAGAGATTTCATCTTCTTTGACACTACTGTAAAAGGAATAGAATTTTATTCCTTTGTTCATTTTTTAATTGAGTTGTTTGTTTTTGTTTGAGTTTTAAGAGTTTTCTGCATATCCTGGATATTAATATACCATGTATTTTCAGATATATAATAATGTGCAAATATTTTTTCCATTCTGTGAGTTTAATTTTATTTCAGTGATAGTATATGTTGAAGAAGAGTATTTATTAATTGTTACAATGTCCAATTGTCTATTTTTTGCTTTCATTGCTTGCTTTGGAGTCATATCCAAAATATGACTGCCAAGTCCAATGTCATGAAGACTTGCCCTATTTTCCCCTTTTTCTTTTAATATTTTATAGTTCTAGGTCTTAGATTTAAGTCTTTGCTACTTTAAGTTATTTTTTGTTCATAGTGTTAGTTAAGGTTCCAACTTCAATCTTTTACACGTGAATGTCCAGTTTTCCAGTCATTGTTTTAAGAAGACTGCCCTTTCCTCAAAGAATGATGATGACACACTTGCCAAAACTCACTTGACCATATATGTAAGGGCGTATTTCTGGACTTCTTATTCTATTTCATTGATTTATGTGGCTGTGTATATGCCAATATTACAGCATTTTGACAACTGTAGCTTTGTAGTGAGTTTTAAATTCAGGAAGGAGAGTGCTCCAGCTCTGTTCTTGCTTTTCAACATTATTTTGGCTGTTAGGACTCTCTTGAGACTTCGTATGAATTTTTGGATGGGTTTTTCTATTTCTACAAAAAATATCATTGGGATTTCTATAGGTATTTTATAGGCAGTCTGTAGCCTGCTTCACTAAGCTAATTTCTAAGCATTTTATTCTTTTTGCTATTAATTTAAAGAAAATTGTTTATATAATTTCTTTCCCAGATTCTTCATTATTTTGTATAGAAATGCAATTGGTTTTCATGTGGTAACCTTGTGTCTATCTAGTTTTCTAAATTCACTTCTTGTGAAATTTTTAGTTTCCTAAAGATAAGATTGTATTATCTACAATCAAAGATAATTTTATTTCTTTCTTGCCGATTTGGGTGCCGTCATTTTTTTTTTTTTTTTTTTCTTATCTAATTGCTCTGGCTAGAACTTCCAGTACTTTGTTGAATAGAAATGGTGAAAATAGTTTTCTTTGTCTTGTTCCTGATTTTACAGAAAAAGTTTTCAATCTTTCACCATTGAATTTGGTGTTTGTGATGAGTTTTTCCATATATGGTTTTTATTATATTGAGATAGTTTTCTTTTATTCATAGTTATTCATAGAGTTGTTTTTGTCATGAGAAAATGTTGAATTTTGTCAAGTGCCTTATCTGCAACAATTGAGATGATTATGTGATTTTCTTCTTCATTCTGTTAGAGTGATGCATTATATTAATCAATTTCAAATGTTGAACAATGTTTGAATTCCAGGAATAAATCTCACTTTCTTATGGTGTATAATACTTTTATTATGATGCTGAAAACAGTTGCTAGTATTTGAATCAGTGTTCATGAGAGATATTAGTCTGCAGTTTTCCTCTAACGTCTTTACCTAGATTTAGTAGCAGGTTAGTATGATGTCTTCTTTTAGTCATTTTTATCTAAGAGTGTAATTTCTGCCTTTCACAATCTCTGCTTCTAAAGTACTATATTTATACTATTTGCATTTAAAATGATTATTGGTATGGTCCAGCACCTGTAGCTCAGCGGTTAGGGCACTGGCCACTTACACCAGAGCTGGCAGGTTTGAAACCAGCCTTGGCGTGCTAAACAACAATGACAGCTACAACCAAAAAATAGCTGAGCGTTGTGGAAGGCACCTGTAGTCCCAGCTACTTGGGAGGCTGAGACAAGAGAATCTCTTAAACCCAAGAATTTGAGGTCTCTGTGAGCTGTGATGTGACAGTACTCTACTGGGAGTGACATAGTGGCACTGTGTCTCAAAAAAAGAAAAAATGATTATTAATATATTTATATTATTAATAATGCCCTTAACAAATTAGCAGCAGTTAAATTCCAAAGTATGTGTCATTTCTGAGTATAGTTGGAAAGTTTGCTGAGTTTTTTCTTTTGCTTTCCTTGTTTTCTTTGTTTGTTTGTTTTTTTCATGCTCAATAATTCTTTGTAGAAATCTAGCATGAAGTATTGGAAAACAGGAACTGACCAAGCTAAGTAGGCTTTAGTGGAAGGCTTTGCATTAGTCTAGATGGGAGCTGAACTCCCATAATGTTGTAGTTATAATTGTCACAGATTTAAGATTCCTCTGGTGACCTTATTTTTGTCTCCTCTGTATATTTTGGGCTTCTCAAAGTACTGCTTGCATAGAGTCTGTGTCTTGATCTATTTCAGCTGTAATCCATTGTTACACTTACTTTTTTATCATCCTATGGGTAGGTAAATTGTGAGATAGTGGAAGCATTCTATAACCTTTTGATTAAATCTCATTCTTTTAATGGACATATTTCCATATGCTGTGACTTTCACAAGTATTACTGAAAGTTTGGTACCTGTCTCCAAGGTCAGTGAACACAAGGAATAAGGACAAGTGAAGTGAGAAAAAAGAGAGACAAGTTACTAGTTTGCTGGGAAGTGAGGAGAGCAGTTGCCTAGTATCTCAAATGACCACCAACCCATCTTTAAGCAGAATTATAGAGTTTGTTAAAAGTAGGGAGGCTGGATCTTATATGCTGTAGCTTCAGACTAGTGCTGTTTAAATATACTTGGTAATTTCAGTTGACTGTACCCCTAGACTGTTGTCCAGACAACTTTGTTCAACCATCTTCTGTTTCAGATACGGAAGACAAACAGCAGAGAATATTTTCCCCTTTGATTACTGATCTTGGAAAGGAATGAAGGTTTTAATTACCCAAAAGAGTGAGGGTTTTAAAGAGAAGACTTACAAACATTTTCTTGTCCTTTTTCAGAATTTTACCTCTGTTACACAAGTGTTTCTTAGTTTTTCTTCTTTCCTTAGATGAGGCAGAAATTCTGAAGGGTCTTAGAGTGGAAGAAATACTTCTCCCCAAATGAAATAGTTCTGGTTAAATGGTTCCTCTGAAGTGTAGGCCTTTGTCATGAAGAAGACCTGGGTGTATCTCAGAACTATTTGTCTTCCCCTCCCTTTGCCAAAATACCCCCCAGGATCTTTCTCAGATCTTCCTCATGGGTATCTGTAGGAAAGTCTATAAAATTATGCTCCCTATACACACCTAAAGATTGCAACCCACATTAGTTTATCATTCTCAAACTAATCCATACTTCAGCCTATCTAAATGTTCCTGTCAGTCTAAGACCTATCAGGCTTTGCTCCTGGTAAAAGATCTCAACCTCAATCCTCTTTATGGGCATATTTCTATAGATTTCATGATAGCAGTTTACCCAGAAACATCAGTTCTCTGATTAATCTAAGAAACACCATTGATTTTCAGTTTCTGCAAAAATCTCTTACAGGAAGAATATAAGTGATGACTTCTAAGCTCTTTAAATACTGTAGGTGACAATTGGAAGTCCACTAATACTCACTGGTAAAGTGTTAGCTTTACTCCTTTTTGTAAAATTTGCTGTGCCTCTGTGTATGTAATTTTTGTCTCTTACATGAAATTTTCCCTTTCTGCTATTTTGTTATTTGACAAAAATCCCTTATAATTTAATTCTTTTCCACATCTGCTCATCCATTTGAAACACTCTTATCTTAAATTTTCATGCTACCCTTTTTATCTTGCCAGATAAGAAGCTTATGCTTGTCAGGACCCTTCCATTTCCCCAAAATCTATGTTTCTGCTTTTCTCTATCTGCTGAAGAGGCGGCCTTCAGCTATTTCCTCCCTGCATTTACTGGTCTCATTTTCTAGGGCTTACCTGCATCTCAGCAGCTGCCATGGTGCCTAGGACATAGCATTACTGATGATCTTCAGTAGTTATAAAAGAATAATTATCATCTATCAATAACTATTCATAAAAGTTTATTAAAATAATATAGCTTAATTAAAATAGTATATTTCACTTTTTTGAGACTGCTTGAAATATCCATGCATTTTTGAGAATGATGTTGAAATATACATGCTGACTTTAAAAAATATGCCATTTACAGATCTATTGTTTTCCTGTGCCAAAACATTCAACATCTCAATTTTTAATTCATTCATTTCACAGACAAGACAGCCCTGAAGAAACAAAGCAAGTAGCACAGATTGCACAATCCACCAATTTATAATCCAGTGATCTTCCATTATATCACTCTGCTTTCAGACACCTCTGAATAGTTTGCTAGTTCTAGACAGATAAATGGAAGCTGTGATTACTACAATTTCTAGTTAAGGCACACTGGACCAATAATGTTGCCACCAATATCCCCCGCAGACATATTTATTACAACTATTCCCTGTTTTGTTCTGCATCAGCAGCTCCATCTGGCAATAAAGGATCGACCAGGTGTTTTTGGAAAAATTGGCACACAAATGCCTTGAATATTGTGATACTAGCAGGAGGGGGAGATGTAAAAAATGAGAGGAAATTAAATTATTCTTAGTATACATGAGGTTACAAGACATTTTTAGGTGGTAACAATTAAGGGACATCTTTTTGCTTTATTTGGACATGTTTTTTGGCTTGGTTGAAAACATCAGGATGAAGTGTAAATATTCCTGGGAAAATATAGTGGTATCCTATTAGGGTAGTGAATAAATAAAAGTTTAGGTAGACATCCTTGAAAATTTGCAGTAAAACAAATAACTACATAACCTCATCAAAACCATTTGTTATTCTAAAGAAAAAACAACAACAACAAAAAAAAACCTTCCTCGTGATTAGTCTTGACTAGTTAGTACTTGACTCGGGTTTTTCAATCGGATGCTCAGAATATTGTTTACGAATGCCCTTTCTCTCACTAAATCAAATTTTGTGGCCTGAATTAGTTGATCTTTTCCCCAAAGTGAACAATTTCCTATGTATTTTAGCTTATGGAAGATAATGAATGTATTAAGAAAGCAGACTTCATTCTAATACATGTCCACTGAGGCTTCAAAGAGCCACTGAAGAACCTCTCACTATACAAACAGAATATTGCTTTGTGAGGTGCGTCTACACAGACTAATGAGAGACCTGCATTGCTGGTATCAGCGCTATACAATGCCCTTGATTTTTATTATGTAACCATTGATTCCTTGGCAAAGACCTTTTATCGAATGTACACATAGTACATGCTCCCCTATTTGCAGAGGATGGTTCCCAATACCCTAGACCCACTTTTCCCCCCTATAATTTGATTCCTATCATAAAACTCAATTTATAGATTAGGCACAATGTGGAAGTAACAAAAATAACTAAGAATATAGAAAAATTACAACCATATATTAATAAAAGTTATTTTTTCTTTCCTTATTAAATGAAAGACCTTCACATTTTCACTTAAAGGAATAACTTTACAGCTTCTCTTTTGCATGCCCAAATTTCTAGCTTCACTTCCTTGTGCTTTTGGGCCATTATTAGATATAATATGGGCTACTTTCCCAGCAATGCTGCCATAGCACCGCAATCAATGATCTGATAGCCAAGACGGTACTAAGGGGTGGGAAGTGTAGACAGCTTGTATCCACTGGACAAAAGGATGATTTATGTCTTGGATGGAGCAGGTCAGTGTGAGATTTCATCATGCTACTCAGAACATTATACAATTTAAAGCTTATGAATTGTTTACATTTGGAATTTTCCATTTAATATGTTTGAGCCAAGGGTGACTGAGCAGGGATAACTGAAACTGTGGGTAATTGAAATGTGGAAAGTGAAACCACAGAGAAAAAGGGGGATTACTGTATGCTACATTATCATATATAAAACACAAAATATTTCCTTGGTCTTTTAATTCAGGGAAAACATTAACTTTTTAAGTTTTGGTTAATTTTTAAAATTTTTATATATCTTTTACTCTTTTACCAAAACCTTTTACATTTTATATAACTTGTTTCATCTTAAAGCATTACTTAATGATTTTGGGGAAAAAAACATAAAATGTAAAATCAAAATTGACAGTTTCACTATTTAGAAATAACATTTAAATGTAAAAGTCTCTTTGATACATAAAGATGTGTTCTTTCTAATTTTTTATAGATATGGATTTACATAATTGTGACATTGTTTTCTAATCTTCCTTCAATAAATTGTCATGTATTTTTTTCAGTTTACTATTGTATAAAGATTTTTTCAATAATTATCCATAAAAAAATATAAATTTAATTTAAAAGGGTTACATTATTCTTACACATATTGAAAAGTAAAATAATTGAATGATTACCTGGAATAAAGCATATCAACAGATAAGCCCTCTTATTTCTTCAATATCTTCTTTATTGAACTGCTGATTTTGTTTTCTAGAATGTTTTTACTTTGTTTGGAATAATAACATTGTATTCTTCAGTCATATTCCTTCTAGGGTTTATTTCTGGATCTATATTTAAGCACATTTAATAGTTGGTACTAATATTTATCAAGCTTTCTTCATCATCGTTTTTAATGTTATCTCTTAGACTGTTGTATTTAATTACCAAGGATTTCTCTACAGAAATACTCATTTTATATTTTGAGTCTTTTATATTACAGATGTCAACCAGTTGTTTTAATTCTTTTATGACTATTGAGATGGGAATCATATTCTTGTATCTCTCTTCCTCTTTTCATTTCTTCAAGACTTGGGGATCACTGCTTTACTTATTTTCTGGCAGACTGTTTTGGGGAAGAAATCCAAGTCCAGCCTGATTTTACCCTTATAGGTAACATTTTCTTACTACTTGTGATCTAAGAAATTGTTTTCTTCCTCTAAATTTCAGTTATTTTCATGTATATAACATGAGTATCAATTTTGTTTTTTCCGTATCACCTTTGTTGGTATATAGTGCATATTGGTGTTCTTTTTTGATTTTCTGTATATTTACCTTGTGAAGTTAATTTCTCTACAACTTACAATTTTTTTCTGAATGCATCTTTGTGAACGTTATTGCACCAATCATTTTATGTTGTGTTATCATTGTCTTTCACATAACCAATATTCTGTGTATTGATTGAATGTCTGTGGCTTTTCTTCTGTGTTCACTATGATTTCCTCATAATAGTAAATAGATTTTCACTACATTCCTTCTGTTTCTTCCAGTTTCTAATTTATTTAATGCATCTGGTGTTGTGCTGTGCTCCAGTTAGTTGACTTCTATGATCTATCTCTACATAACAAACACCCTATAGGGGCCTATTTTCATAGCCTCATTTTGGTTTATTATTAATATCTTCAATAACTCAATACTTTGGAGATAGATTTTATCAGTTACTTGCTGTTTGTCTTCTCACTGTTTCTGCTATTTTATGTAAGGCATTTGCTCATATTTTATGATACTCTTTTTACCTGTAACCCAGGATAGCACAGGTAACATACTATTGACCCTACTTGTTTTATCAGAGAGCATTCCAATCATCCATAACGCATGTTCTAACTTAACTGATATTTCCAATTACTTGAGGATTTGTGGTTAAGGAAGGTTAAAAGTTTCCCAAGAATGTTGTGGTCTCTGTTCTGTACTCCAGGATCCCATGAGATGTCCTCTTTTAAAGGCCTCTTCACTCTGCCAAGTTTCTGTCACCACTCCTCGGCCCATGAGGCACCCTTCACTCCCCTTCTCAACCCAGTGACAAATTAAGTTAAATGACCAACATACAAATTTTGAACATTTTGGAAGAAATCACATTAAGATCTTTTAGAACTTGAGGTTAGCCTACAACACATCATCCCCATAAAGAGATCGATATATTCAAAGACATTAAAATTAAAGATATTTTAAATCAAAAACACTTCAGTAATGGGAAAATTGGCAGAAATGCCAACATCGCAGCCCTTATGGGAGCAGAAAATGAAAATGAATAATGAATAATCTCTTTGGATAAAAAATATGGCATTCACTTGTGAGGCTGGTAATTCTTATTTTCTATGTGACAGAGATATGGTGTGATGTCTGCATTTTGACTGTTGTAGGTCTGTGGGTCAGATACATAAAAGTCAAGAAATATAAAACCCACTCATGTGTCAGTCAGAAAAAACCCTATTAACTGTTTTTCTTGGAAGTGAAATAATAGACCTTAACTTAGTCTGTCTCAAAACTTTCGTAGTAACCCATGTGCTCAGTCAGGGACCATATATTGTAGGCTTCACTATGCTAGGGATAGATATATGACTTGTTTATACCATCAAAATAAGAGCAAAATTGAGTGTATTAGTTTTCGAGGACTGACGTAACAAAATACCACACCCTGGGTGGCTTAAACAAAAGTAATTTACTTTCTTACAGTTCTGGAGGCTACAACTCAGGTTTGGTTTTCTGAAGGGCTGTCTCCTCGGCTTGCCGATGTTCTTTCTCACTGTATCCTACCATGGCCTTTCCTCTTTATGTGAGTACCCTGGTGTCTCCTTCTCTTTATACAAAGATTCCAGTCTTATTGGATCAGGATCCACCCTAACAACTTCATTTTATTTTAATCACTTCTTTAAAAATCTCCAAATACATTTACTCTCTAAAGTATTCGGGTTTGAAATTTCAAGATGAGTTTTGGACAGACACATCCCAGTAGGGTATATCATTTTGGAGCCAGGCACCTGCCTTGAACTGAAAAATAAGAAAGAAATAAAATTTAAATGTATTTGACACATTTTGGTCCATTTTTAAAGTCATCTTAACTCACCACAATCAACATGATCCAAGCCCCATTAATATTCAAAAGCCACTTTTGATCATAAGGGAATAAAAACAGTAAACAGTCTAAATGTTCGTCAACTTGAGAATGAATAATTTTTGGATTATTAAAATGATGGAGTAATGCACAGCACTATATACACACTTCAATAATGATAAAGTGTAGAAACATAAAATTGAGGGGAAAAATTTCCAGAAGACTACATAGAGTTCTCTACTGTTTTATGAGTATAAATAAGAAAAGCTGCATGTGTGAAGTGTGTATGTGTTTGTTGCTATGAAAGTTTGGAGACCTAATGTGTTATGGTCCATTATTTATTTTCCAAGAAACACAGTCAGCAGAGTCCTTTCTGATTCACTCATGCAAGATTCAACTGCTCAGCGGGCTAGTGTTGCTGAGAGGGCTTCATTTGTTTTGGTCCACCCAGATTTTACATTTCTTGATTTTTGTGTATCTCAAAACTTTTGTAATGTACATGTGCATAGTATATGTATAATTCAATATTACTATGATCGATATTAATCATTTCATCTGAATAATTTTAAACACTTCAAAATAATAATTGTGTCTCTTTTAAACAGTGATAATAAATTTCAATTGACATGGCTGTCTTTGCTAAGTCTAATAAAAATTAAAAATATAAAGTAGTCATGACTGGCTACTCAGTAATACACCATAACATAGTGAATACAATGTTGACTAAAATAAAGTTGCCAAAAAATTTTAGCACCATTTTCATCTATGTATGAAAAGACACTTAAATACTAGGATGGGAATGAAAAGTATTAAATAGCTAAAAGTTTTTTAGGTCAGGAGAACAAAAGTTGATAAATTAATCTATGAGTTCTTTGCCAAGGACATCAGATAAGCAGGAGATAAAACTAAAATTCTTGTCCTTGTGATTTAATGATTTTATAGGTAAAGTTTATTGATCAACTAATAGTTTAGTCAGGTTAAATGTTTGATATTATTGAAATTCTAATAATTATATAGCCAATTGTACAGGTATATGAAACTTTATGTTAGAAAGAAAAATAATAAATACCTAATAATTTAATTATCTAATTAGCAGGTACCTACCTCTACTAGAGCTAGGTAAAATTACTAATGTGTTCAATCATATTTCTGTGTTCTATTAAGAAATCATGAAACACATATACTTCTTCAAAGGATTAAAAAGCACAGTTTTGTGAAGAACAGACCCTGGAACAATTTGGATTTAATTGCAAAGAATATCATTATGGTTTTATCTTGAAAGATTTCTCTACAGGGTAATGATGTGCACTTTTACTAGTTCAATTACCTTGAAATCTTAAGGACAAGAGAAGCTTTAGTTAAAGTTAGTAAAAATGTAGAAATTGGACAGAATTCATTATTTCTCAATTCTTTTTGAGGAAGCATGAAAGACAGTTCAGAAAATGAATATTTCTGGAGAGAATTTGGCTTAAGAATGCTAAACGTCAGGACAGCACTTTCATTATGCTGTTTAAAAAAGTGTCTGCATTTTAGGTTTCAAGCATGCTCTAATTAATTTTCCATCTAATATAGAATATTTAGGAGAATATTTACTAGAGGAAAGACGTTCCTTATTTCTTTAAAAATTTGTGGGTTTTTTGTTTTTTTTTGTTTTTTTTTTTTTTGATATTTCTCAGACTCTGCTGCCTATTAAAATACTCTACAACACTGGTATTTCTTAAACTTTCTGTTCAATTTTTTCATTTATTTTCCATTTTCCCTGCTTTTTGTTCAACTCCTTTTGCCTCAGCCTCTTTATTTCATCTCCCTTTTCTTAATATGTTAAAAGGAAAGAATGGGAGAGAAACATGAATGCTGTGGCCATCACTGTTATTTTAGTTTTGAAGTCAAGCGTGGTATCGTAAAGGAAAGTTTACAGAGTCTTTGATGAAATATGTGTTCACTTATGGAATTCAGTATGTTTTATACAAATTTGAACATATTTTTCTGTGAAACAGGCCAATGAATGATATGAAATTAGAGTTATTAAAAAATTGAAAGTAATAAATGTAAATCCCCTGGCACATATTCAATAATCAATTACTGATAGCTATTATTGATGATTTTATTGGGCTTCATCTCTATGGAGTGCAGGGAATACATATTATTTAGTGTTGCACTGCAATTTAGAAGTAAAAAACGAGTAATATTCAGGATTGGGGCATTTTTATAACTTAGTGAGACTTTACCAGAACTAGGTAATCTGGAATTGTAGGCACTGTTAGGGCACTCAAGGCTCAACTTTGATGCCAGTGTCTGGTAGCAATGACGCGTATATGTTGATTATTAAAAAAAAAACAACAACAACAAAAAGAACTAGCAGCTAGTATCATTATAAATGTCATTTTTGTTTTCAGAAAGTATTTAAGAATTGAATCACCTTCAGAAATCCATAAGTTAATCAAGTTCGGCGGGAAGAAAAAACAAACATTAAGAGAAAGAGAGGGTTCTGATGTAAGCAATGCCAAGCCATAACTACTTTCTTGTCATTGAAAATTTCTTTGTAAAGGTTTCTGAATTTATATCTACCAGGACTTAATCTATCTAAACTTCAGATTTCATTCTCCAACTAATGATTATACTGTTGAAACATTTGTACCCAATTTAGTCTTATCTCAGACAAGGAACAAATCTTTCTAAAAGCATAATTAATTTATGCTTTAACCATCATTATAATTTTACAGTGATTTTTTTTTCTAAGAACTGCTCTGATACGGGAGATTGAAGGTATTAGATAAATTGCATAGTAAAAAAATCTTAGTCCACAATATTTCATGTTCAGCTATTCAGAGAATAGAGATGATTATTATATTATTTCCATAGCTTTTAAATAATAAATTATAGTTATACTGTAGAAATTTTGAAGATACAATTTGTAACACCATTTCCAAATTATGGGCCAGGTGTGGTGGATCACATATAATTCTAGTTCTCTGGGAGGCCGAGGTGAGTGGATTGTTTGAGCTCACGGATTCAAGGCCAGTCTGAACAAGAGCAAGACCATGTCTCTACTTAAAACACAAAAAAATGAGGCCGAAAGATCACTTGAGCCCAAGAATTGGAGGTTGCGGTTAGTTATAATGACTCCACGGTACTCTATGCAGGGTGACAGCTTGAGACTCTGTCTCAAAAAAAAAAATAATAATAATTATAGAAACACAAAATAAATATTTATTTAATAGCATGCTTAATTTTAGAATCTCAAAACTTATGCTGACTATGTAAACATAAAAAAGTAACAGAAATAATACACAAATATAAAAATCTATTAATCTATTAAGGCTATGTTCTATGGCTCACACCTGTGATCCCAGTACTTTGGAAGGCCAAGGTGGGAGGATTGCTTAAAGCCAAAAGTTTGAGACCAGCTTGGGCAACAGAGTGAGACCCCATCTCTACAAAAATATTTTTAAATTAGCCAGGTATGGTGGCAGGTGCCTATGGTCCTACCTTCTTTGGAGGCTGAAGTGGCACATTATTTGAGCTCAAGATTTCGAGGGCACAGTGAACTATGAGTAGGTCACAGCACTCTAGCCCAAGCAACAGCATGAAACCCTTTCTCTAAAAAAATTTTTTTTGTGAAAAACAAAATCTAGAAACCAATGTAAAGTAGTAAGTAAATGACCGATAGGTAGAGTGGTGGCTCCCTGATGCCATTTTGAGTGATAACTTTTTTCCTCTAATTATAAAATTAATGAATAGATATTAAATAGAAAGGGAAAAACAAAACTTAAAAGATGAAAACAATACACAAATCCTATCACTTAACAATGGAATTATATCTCTATGCTGTCCTATATGCCTTTTCAACTAGTAGCTCTATTCCTGTCTTTGTTTTTTAAGTTAAACGTGAAATGTTTTAGAATGTAATGGAGTTCAAGAAAAATATTAGTATATCTCAAGTGCCTACATGAAACTAAAAAATCTCTTTCTTCCTCCTAAATAGTTAAATAAAAGACAGACTTTGGTATTCATAGTTTCTGCATATTTTCTACATAATATTACAGAATTATGCTGAAAGTAGTCCTTTGTCACATATATGATTTTTTTAAATGTTTTTTGAGATAGAGTTTCACTCTGTTTCCCAGGCTGGATGGCAAGGTTGTCATCATAGCTCACAGCAATCTCAAAGCCATGGGGTAAAGTGATCCTCTTGTCTCAGCCTCCTGAGTGGCTGGGCTACAGGTGCCCAACGCTACATTACCATAAATTTTCATACAGATAGCGTCTTGCTGTACTGGTCAAGTTGATCTTGAAATCCTGGCCTCTAGCAATTCCCCCACCTTGGCTTCCCAAAGTACCTATATACTCGAGTATAAGCCGAGTTTTTGTGCTGAAAATTTGTGCTGAAAAACCCGAACTCGGCTTATACTCAGGTCATACAGGTTATTTGATTCGGTGCGCGCGCACCTAATCAAATGCACGTAGTCTCCAGTCCTCTTCTGCCGTCTGCTTGAGGGGGCGGTGCTTCAGCTCAGTCCACAAGTCCTGGCTGAACTGAAGAGGTAGGTGGCTGAACTGAACTGTATTCCACTGAACTATTTAACCCACAATATTTAATGGCACATTTAATTAAGTGAAAACCCCATTTAAGGCAGTAAAGTCTTGTAAATAAATGTTTATAAATCCTGAAT